>JANHGN010023084.1:0-86997 GCA_024605025.1 Megaceryle maxima | reverse complement strand
GAGGGGGTGGGGGGTGGTGGAGGGGGGGTGTATGTGCGTGGTTGGGGGAGTTCTGTTGTTAAAAAGCCATACAAAGCAGGATACTGGATTTGTTGGAGCACGATGGGCTTCAGGGCCAGCCCTGGATGAATACTGCTTCACATGCTTCTTACTGCGGGCCCTCCGGAGGGGGAGATCCAGGTGTGGGGCAGGGTGGTCTTTGCTGCCGTGCCTGGTGCCTCCTGGCTCTGTTAGGTGGTCTTTAGGTATGTTTTGAAAACACTTTAGCTACTGTAGTTCTTTAAAACCCCTCTTGTAGCTGTGCTCATGGGATACTCGGGTTGGAGAAGGGTGGCTGTGGTTCACGTTGGGCGCTGCCTGGCCCCTGCAGCTGAGCCCTCCCCATGGACAGGACCCCTACTTGGGGTCCCCCTGCCCCCTGACTCTGCCCTGGCTATGCCCCTGCCCAGTCCAGCACTGGGTGATGTGACAGCGGGTGCGAGCATGGGGAGGCTTGGCTGGTGCTGCAGTGTCAGGGTGCCCCATCCCCCCATGGGTGAGCTTCCACTGGGGGAGCACCCCTGCACCCATCAATCCCACCCAGATGGGTGTTTTGGGGGCCCAACCCTGGGCAGAGTAGAGGAGGGGTGGGTGGGGAGATGGTACATCCCTGAGACAGGCCTTCTGCTTTTGCTCTTTTATCTCTTAGAGAAACCTCTTTTACTTGCTTCTGTTCAACTGAGACCTTAAGGCGGTGGATGCCTAACCACTCACATCTAGGACATGTTAAGGGGGAGGAAAGAATTTGTATGTATTTATTTTTTATTTTTTAGTGTTGGAAAATATCTCAACGTACGTGGAGCAGGTTAATGGCTCTCAAGTTCTAGTAGACGTTGATCAGAAAACATGTAAGAGGCTGAGTTTTTTTTTTTCAAATAAACTTGTTTGTTTTTTCTTTTTTTTTTTACAATTTACCCATCAAATGTTGAATTTCTTTCCTAGGATCACAGTTCTATGTACCAGTTAACGTGTATTTAGAGTCAGTCTTGGGTAGAGGTGAGTGGGGCTATGCCAGAGCCATTCCAGCACCTCAGTGCTCTGAGGGGGTTGTGCTGTCTGAGGACACTGGTCTCCATCCAGCAAGGGTGAGATGCTTCTTTCCCCCCTCCTCTTCTGCTTTGCTGGTGCCCACCTACCCTGGACACTGGGCTGCCTCTGCAGTAGCTGTGGAAGGGCAGGTGCAGGAGGAGGTAGTTCAGGAAGAGAAACTTGCTCTTGGCCTGTGTTGGGCTATAAAGTGACTCAGTCTGGAAGTCATGTAATTGCCCTTGCTGTGTGCCCCAAGGTGGAGCTGGACTCTGCCCTGCAGTCACCCTCTCCTCCCACAGCAGCCTGGCTGCACAGGGCTGTCTCTGCTTGCAGAAGGAGCAGGGCTATATTTAGTCAGGTTATTTCTGCAAGCAAAGGTATCTGTGGTGCTGGGCTTCCAGAGCCACTTGCTGTTACCAGCCCATCAAACAGGAGCTAAAATAAGCTGTAGGGTGTAATTGGTGAGCTCTGGCTTTTGCCATGGTGATGGGTGAGTGGGTGGTAGGTGCTCTGACCAGGCCTTGGTGTATTCAGAGGGATGAATTCAGATGGGAGGTGCTGCTCTGGGTGAGCTCCTGTCACTGGGACATGCTGCAGCCTGAACCCCCACCCCTGCTTGCCTGGAGCAGTCTGCCAATTGCTGAGCCAGTAACTCTGCAAAAGGCCCCAGGAAGGCTTTGGGGAGGGGGGTGCTCCCCACAGATTCCAAGCCCAGGGGTCCTGGAGCCAAGGGGTAAGTGGGTGGCTGTGCTGCAGAGCCAGTCCCAGGTACTGCACCCGTTTCCTCTGGCCCCAGGCTGCTGCCTTCCTCCCACAGGTAGCAAAATAAAATTCTCTTCATAGCGGGCATAATTGAGGAAATAGTTGGGAGCTAATTCCCCTGCAGTTTCTTTTCCCAAACATCTGAGATCATTGGCCAGAAACGCTGGGCAAGGGCTGGGAGAGGCTCGGGGGCTCCTGAGCAGTTGTGCCAGCCACCGTCCGGGAACTGCTGCCAACTGCTGCCTGCCAGGGACAGCTCTGGCCAGGAATAATAGAGGTGGGAGAAGGCAGTGCCAGGATCACCTTCCTTCCCTCTGCCCCCAGTTGTGGGGGTGGGGGAGGTCACTGGGTGACCCCTGTCAGTGCAGGGGTGAGGGAGCTGCTGCTCCCTCTTGCCTTGGGGCATCCCCTACCCCGCCCTCACCTCTCTGGGGGCTGCACCCCAACCTCACAGGTGCACTGGGCCCATTTGCCCTTGCAATGGGGCAGGAGGCTCCTGCTGGGATGCCCAATGGTGCCCTGAGGGGTCAGGCCAGGCTGGGGAGAGGGCAGCCCCAGAGATGCTTTCGTCTCCTGAAACAGCCTAATCCTCCCTACAATGCGGCACAATCCCCTTCCCTGGCTGCAGAGCTGATTCATGTGACAAGCATGAGGAGGGGATCTGGGTCCCTGCCCAGCTCCTGCTCTGCCTGGGGAGTTTATTCAGGTTTTTTTTTTTTTTTTGGAGATTTGGGTTCTGCTGAGTGTGCAGCTCCGGCAGAGCTCTGCAAACAACTGCTCCTGTTCCCAGCCGCCTGTGACGGTGCTGGCCCGGGCCATGCTGAGGCAGGTGCTGTGCTGGGGAAGGCCAGTCTGTCTGTCTTGTCCCATGGCCAGCATTGCCCAGCTGGGCAAGAGGCAGCAGCTGCCAGCCCTGGCTGGGAGAGGGGCAAGGAGAAGTTGTGGGGTGACTGGTGCCATCTGTGTGGCTGCTGCTGGCTGTCACCTTCTCGCTGCAGATGGGTGCTTGGGAATGACCATGGCCCTGCAGCACTCACCTGCACTCCCACAGAGCCTGTGAGGTGAACTGTGGCTGCAGATGCTTCCTCCAGCATCACCCAGCTGAGCAGCAAGAGGAACCCCCACAAGGAGCTCATGGACCTCAGGGAAGTCCTCCTCTTCCTCCTGGGGCACAGGGCTGGCTCCAGGCTCACTCCCCAGTACAGGTGCAGTGGGTGCCCCGATTGAGCCCCAGGTTGGACACCCAGCCTGCAGCAGGACAGGGCAGATGGCCACGGCTCTGTGCTCAGCGTTTGCTGCCCGCCCTGGGCTCTGCTGGGAAAAGCAGCAGCCCCATAATGTGTGAGCAAAGCAGCATTAGGAGAGACAGATAATCAATTGCTACAAGACGATTGTCAATTATTTTCACTGCACATTATATTCTGTTAATGAGACCCCTTTGCAGTGTCATGGAGCTGTGCCAGGGGAGGTGGGTGATGCTCGGCTGCTGCCCAGCGACCGTGGGGCACAGCGCACGCCCTGGGGCAGCTCCCCCAGAGTGGATGGGTTCCTGTTCACTGCAAACACCACCAAGGACGAGCTCTGATCTCTGCTGCACTTTGCCCAGATTTTTCTCCTGGGTGGACCCAGGACCTTTGTTCTGCTTCCTGTAAATTGTGGTCAACTCCCATTGCTCAGGTGCAGCCTTGAAGAATAGCCCCTCACTCTGGGGGCATGCAGTGTAGCCCAGGCAGGGGCTGCCCACCCTGGTGTGCTGTGGGATAAGGAGATGATGCTTTTGGCCAACCCGGCCACCACAGGTTTAGCAGGAGGGATCTGTGAGGCTCTGGGTGCACAGGGACAAGCTGATTTTACCCTGCTGTGAATCAGCAGAGCCTCCTGGGGCCACAGTGCATCGCCCGCACATCCCTCTTGGCCTGTCGGGGTCTCAATGGCAGCTTTTATTGCTGTGCTGCCCTGTGATGTTTCTCTGGCTTGATAGGAATTTAATTATTACTATTAATCATGAGAAGGGGCTGTGCTGGTGGTTTGCAGAGCCAGCCACCAAGATTTACAGCTAGAGTGGCTGGTCGCTGGTGGAATTAAGAGCTGGGGCAGAGCATCAGTGACCTGCACTGGGGACAGGCTGGGGCTTGGCTGCATTAGGACCACCGTCTGCCATGGCAAGGGCAAAGGCTTGGTTCCCAGCACAGAGCAGTCCAAGCCCAGCTCCTCCAGGAGCTCCAAGCCAGGCCTGCCGCTGGCCCTGTTTCCCATCTGATGGATGCTGCACTGTGCCAAGATGCGCCCATTTCAGGACACGGCTCTGGAGACCAGGAGAAACACTTCTTGTGTGAGAACTGGCCAAGTGTCAGTGCTGTCATAGTCAGGAACCATCCACACTTGGAGCTTAGGGGTCAGGGTGGGTTCATCAGCCCCAGAGTGGAGGGATGGGGCCAGTGTCATGCTGGGAGCCCCTGTGCTCAGGGAGACATTGGGCAGCTGGTGCTGCAGGCAGGGGCAAGCTGGGCTCCCGCACTGTGCTTCAATGCCCCTGGGCAGGCAGGAGCCAGCCTAAGAAAGGGGCAAACCCACCACGAAAATCACTGCAGGGAGGTGTCCTGTGTGGGACCATGGGCTGCTGCGAGGGGTGTAGGCAGGAGGCTGCTGGGAGGCTCTCGCTTTGCCATGCACAGCTCTGCACAGTCAGTCCAGCAGCAGATCCAGTTCCATGAGCACCCTCTCGTGGCAACCACCCCCATGGCCCCGCTCCCTAGCAGCACCCACACCCTTCGTTCCCCACTGGTGCCACAGCCCATGAGCATCCCAGGGGGCTGACACTGCACTTCCAGTCTACCATCCCTGCTGGAGCCAGTTCCTACACGGGTGGACAAGGTGGTTCTGGGGATGTGATGCCAGTGGGGTGTGAGGAGGCCAGTGCATTTTGGGAGGGGAAGGAAGCCAGGATGGGACCCTGCAGGGGGTTGGGGGCTGCAGGCAGGGCTGTGCCCAGTTAACCCAGCCTGCCAGCACCCGTGACTCTGGGCAGGAGAGGGGGGAAAAGACAAATACTGAGTAAATCAAAACAGTAAGATCCTGGCCACGATTAACAAAGTATTAATTAATTACATACAGAAAAAAAAAAAGATAGCTAATTACCATCTATGGAAAATTAGGGGGGAAAAGACAGAAAATGAAATGTTTAAAATTTAATTATAGGCCACGTGTTGTGCATAAGAATGAGCCTGGTTTTGTGAATTTGTTTGCAGTTACTGATCAGTGTCTTGTTTTCATCTCCTCCCCACCAGGCAGTGAGCTTTATCCCGAGTCCCTCCTCCAGCAGCGCTGGTCTCTCAGTTGCCCTCTGCCCAGTCCCCTGTCCCTGGCGTGGGGCTGCCAACCGGGGGGGAGCCGAGTGGGGTCACGGCAGCTCCTCAGCCCAGATCCTGAGCTGCTCCCACGCGTGGGTGTGGAACCCGATCACCCCATTGACCCCTCTGTCGCTCCCCTTCCTTTGATGTGTGTCTCGGGAGCAGCCCCCTGACAATAGAGTGGTGAAGCCAACCAGGCTTTGAACTGCAATAAACCGTGTGAAGATGGAATCAATTCTGCAGTCGGATGACTCAGTAATGAAGAGTCAAGTCCCACACTGCGGTGTGTCACAGCTCTGATATCTTCATTGCTTTTATCTGCATGGAGGGAGCAGATTTACCCAGCTTTTAACTGAGACTGCAGCAAACGGGCTGGTGATTATCCCCTTCCCAGGGACATCCCGGAGGTTAATCCCTTGATCCACCCCAGCACACCGGGGCGGGAGAGGAAGCTGCCGGCGGAGAGCTTGGTCCCACACAGTCAGCGGGCGCTGCAGGAGCATCACCAGCATCCCCAGCTGCAGGGCCCCAGCTCTGCCTAGCACGTACCTGTGACCTGGCACTGGTGCCCTTGGCAGGACGGTGTGGCCGGTGCAGCCTGAGGGGCACCCATCAGGCTTTGGCACTGTTGACCAGCAGGAGTGTGTTGGGAGCACCATCCCAAGCCCTGCAGCAGTTTTGGGGGAGCAGCCCCGCACCCCCTCCACCAGGCTGTGGATGTTCCTGCCATGGGCGTGGGTGTGTGGGGCAGGTCCAGAGCCCATCATGGATGGTATCAGCTCTCCCTGATGTTGCCCTGCATCTCTGTGTCCTGGCAGCCCCTTGAGCTCTTTGGCCTGGCAGTATCCACATTCCACATCATTCCACACCCCAGGGAGCCTGGTTAGTGCTGACTGATGAGGGAGTGCCAGGGGGATGCTCGGGGATGTTTGTCCCCGATGGGCTGGGCACTGTGCGGGTGGGCAGAGGAGCAGCTCCATGGTGCAGGCAGGTAAGAGGGAATGACAACAAGGACACAAGATCCCAAGGAATTTCTCCTTGATGACATCATCGCATCAATGGCAAAGTGAAGAGCCCCCTGCTCAGAGGGGGAGAGGAAAAGGTTTCATTTGCCATGTTGACCATTCAGGTGGGTGCTGGCCAGAGCTGGGAACCAGACAGAGTCTGGCCAGGGGCACACGGGTGCTCAGCCCCTGCCTCAGGTCCCGCCGCCCTTCATGCCCATTGCCCTTCGACTCCTCCCTCAGCCCCTGCTTCCCCCGCCCCGAGGCTGTGGGGCAGGGGCAGCCCCCCGGCTGAAGGGGCCAGGCCAAGGCCAAGTCCAGGGCCAAGTTCAAGGCCAGGACCGCTCCTCCTCCCGCCGCCCTTCCCGGCGGAGGCACGAGAGGGCACTGCGCGGCCGCGGGAGCCGGGAAGCTGCTGCGGGCATCGCCCTCGGGCGTCCCCGACCCGGGTACCCTCACGTACCTGGCGCTGAACACCAGCCCCGGGGGAGGGTTCCTTGGCGTGGGGTCAGCGTCGGGACGGGCTGGGCAGCTCCCGAACCAGGGCTGGGGGCGGCGGTGCCGGGTGATCGCTGGCCACACGTTGTCACAGCCAGCCAGTCACAGCCACCAGGTCTGCGGGAGGAGAGGTTACGTGAAACACTTGCCTGCTGGAACACACGCTCAGGCAGCCCTCTGCCTAACTTGTTGTTAGAGGTAATGGACAGCTTTCCTTTAGCCACGAGATTTATAAGAACAACAAAAAAAAAAAACAACCAAAAAAAAACCCCAAAAAGCAGGAAAAATAAGTACCAGCACTCTCAGCATGTCTCCATCGAAGCAGAACAAGTAGGATTAATGCATAGCATGGTCGAATAAAAAAGTGCTGCTTTCAATGACTTAAGAGGGACAAGAAAGGACGAATGAGAGCAGAGCGTAGGAGTGGAGGGGAATTAAACCCCACTATCACAGAAAGCCAAGGAGCTGAGAGCAAGGGCTCTGAGAATCTCACTGAAGTGACCTTCACCTGTGGAACCAAGGGCAGGACCCAAGGACTCACCATTGCTCCTCCTGCACCTTTCCTTGGAGCCTGGGTCAAGCCTGTGCCACGGGCTGGGGATGGCTGTGCTGAACTTGGCCCTGATGCTGATGAAAATTGAGAAGAAACTTCACTAAGGCAGGAAATCCAGCCGCTGCCACACGAGGACTCGAGAGCACAGCTGACATCGCTCGGCGCACACAGGGTTACCTAATTTACAGGATTTATGACCTCCAGTGCTTCCTATGTTTTCTCTACCCTCTCCTATTAATCAATAACCCATTATCATAACCCTTAGGAAATGATTTATAGATTGTATCTTCACTTTCCATCTTAGAAAGGGGACTTGTCTGCATCACAGTTGCTCTGGAGCTGCTGGGCTGTGAGGATGAAGAGAGACAGCGTGTCCTGGCTCCAGGGGAAGGGATGTCCCAGCTGCCAGCCCAGAGCAGGGACAACCCACACCCTGTGTCCCTGCACAGTGCCAAGCCACAGCCCTCTGCTCCTGCCTGCCCCAACTGTGGGGTCTGGGGAATGGGCTGGGCTGGAGACCAGCAGCCAGGAGCAGGAGCAAAGCACCAGTAGCCCAAGTCCTGTGGCCACCAAGCTCCTGGTCTGTCCAAAGGCATTTTCCTGGCACCGCAGCTGGCGCTGCAGGGAGGGCACAGCCTTGAGCTTGCTGTGCCATTCGTTGCAGAGCTTGTTATCTCCAGAATTAATATGCAATCGGCCAGGGGCATGGATTATTATAGCAAAATTATGCAACTAAGTAGGTTGTTAACAAGTTGCTTTAAAATTCATAAATGGGGGGAGATAACAGGGCAGAGAATGGTATGCTCAGATTAATTTAAACTGTTTGATGAGGAATCAGCGATGGAGGGAATGAGATGGGGAGGAGGATTAAAGGGAGTTCATATTTAAAAACAATTTGAATGGGTGCCAGAAACCACTCCATTCAGACTTGGTCACTGTGAGACCTCGTCACTTCTTTCATGAGTTCCAAACTCTTTGGCTGCAATTACCAATTGCAGGCAGGGGGTGGTTGACCTCCTTCCAATATCTGCAGAAGATGCTCACATAGAACTGGTTTTTGCCTCTGCTTGATCTACTCAGGACCACAACGGCCTGGCCCCTGCACCCTGAGAGACTGAAATGTCCAGCCATGTCTGAAGAGCACCCAGCTGGGGGGTACAAGGGTGAGAGGCTCGTGGGGAAGAAAGGGGGCAGATGGAGAAGCAAAACAGCTGAAGGGGTTGGAGAGACAGCTCCAGGTGATGGTTTGTGATGTAGAGTCATGGCTGCTGCAGGAAACAGAGGAGCAAAACCACGGCTGCATTGCTTGTGCCTGAACTGTTTGTGCCTGCACGTTCTCCACCGTCATCACATGTGCTCTGATTTACATAAATAAGACACAGAATACCAGGCTAAGGAGCATATCCTGAGACACCTGTCCTGGCTCAGGGCATAAGCAAAGCAGGGTGGAGAAAGCTGCCATCTCTTGTCTCCTGCTTGGTCCTTACAGTTGCAGTGCCAGGCAGGTGAACTGAACGGGAGTAATTTTTAAATAATAGGAAAAGTTGTAAGGAAATGGTGTCAATATTTAAATTTAATTGGCTTATGTGAGGCTTAAATTCCTGAAGTAGCCATTATTTTAGCAACAGCAGTATTTTCATGGGTTTCAATGTGGGACTAAGGAACTGTTATGTATATTTAGGCAACAGACTACTATACTCTTTCCAAAGTTAATTTGAGATGTAAAGCCATACAGTTGTTCATTGTGCATAAAGCTCACTGCAAGAGGGGTTCACTTCTAAGTACTCTCACGTCAAGCTTTGCTGGGGCAGAGCAGTGCCCTGATCCTCGACCAGGTCAGGTTGGAGGGGTCACCCTCACACCGAGGGGGATGCTGCCAGCCAGTGGGACATGGTCACCGGGCGAGCAGGGCATGATGTGCCACAGGGATGATGCCTGTGACCGGCAGCCCTGCACACTGACCCCCCCATCTCAAATAAGACCTGCTCCCAAACTGGTTCCAAACAGGGAGATGTACGTAAAACCCAATTAAAAATATTCCAGCTTTGCTTTTACTCTCGCTGACTTGTCAGTTTAGCAAACAATGGCGTTTGTAACCATTAATCATCTGGGCTCACTTTGTGCTGGCTGCCTCATTTACCTCCCAAGCAGGCAGGCTTGCAATACTTCCGTTGTGTGTTTAACTTTACAAATAATTTATCAAACACAACACCCAATGAAATTGCCCTTCTGTATCCATTAGCCATCATATTGATCTTCTTTTTGCTACCTTCACCACTAGCTGTGGGCCGTGGGCTTGTTTAATATCATAAACATTATTGAAATCCTGATGCTGCTGAGCCCACGCCTGTGCTGAGCAGTGTCTGGGTTTGCTCCTCACTGCCTGTCCCCAGCTGTGAAGGACAGTCCCCTCTCCAGCCTTCCCCAGGGTGAAATCGCAGCTGCTGGTGATGGTTCTTCTGCCAAAAGGGCAAAAGGAGGTGCAGAAATGTGAGATGTCTCAGCAGTCAAACGCAAATCACTGCAGAGAGCTGCTGGGGCAGGAAGTGAAGGTTCCGGTTTGGTCCCAGCACTGGGGACAGTGTGGGTGCTCAGGGATGGGGGATGTTGGTTGCCTGCACGACTTGATGGTCCTGGCTGTCCTGTGCCTGCACAGTGACTTGGGATCTCAAAACATTTCCAGACATTTCTAAACTTCAGGAATGCTGCAGAGCGTGTAAATAGCTGGTTTATCTTAACACGGGGTTAAGTGGAAAAAAAAAAAAAAAAAGCAATTAAGTGACCTGCCCTAGGCTACATAACATTAAGGGAAGGGTTGAGATTAGGAGCCAGGTGTCCTCAATCCCTCTGCCCTCATCACCAGGTAAGGCACCTTCCTTAGTCTTTCCTTATACCCATGAATCTCATTTAATTAGTGTTATCTCCATATACCTGCTCCATCTCTTTTCCTGCACCTCAGAGACTGATCTCTCACCATCCTCCTGGGCCCCGCGTGCTCTTTGCAGAGACCAGGCAATAGATGAATTTACCCTTTGACTAAGGAATATTCTTCCTAATCACTGACACACTAAAGTGTTTTGTCTCTATTCCCCACAGAAACCTCCTGAGTAGGAAGAGCTTTCATCAAAGTGGGGACTTTGTAATCCTGTGCAATTTCGTGGCTACTTGGAAATAAAAGATTAAGGGGGAAACCCCCACCCTGTGCCAGACTATCTGGGAGTGCTGGGTCAATAGCAAAGATAATTAGATACTAACAGAGTTATTTCACATTGTCTTCTGAATTGTGTTAAAGAAATGTTCTGCATCAGAACTAAGGGGAAAAAAAATGCTGCTTAGTCTGGTTTGTGTCCACAAAACCACAAACTGTCTTTGCTCCTGTCCTCCACAGCCCAGCTTCTCTACCTGTTGCTGGAGCCTGGGATGCTGGTTGACCACTTGTGTGAGGCATGTCCTGAACCCCCTCTCCATTACCCACAGTCCTGGCCACACTGCGGGAGCACGTGGGTCTCTGTGGGTGCTGAGTCCATGGGAGACACCGCCTGATACCTGGGGGGATGGGGTGGGTGGGCTGAACCAGGGCATGTCCTGCCCAGCCTGCTGCCAGGTGAGCTATCAGGGCTCATGCAGAAGAGTCCATGGCATCTAAATTAATCACTTTATTTATTTACTTAATTAAATTGGAGTGGTGCCATCAGACAGTCAGCAGAAAGTGGAATTAAAGTCATAAATAAAAGAGGAAGGTGTAAACTACAACAGAGCTTTGTGGGGTGGCCGGGGGGGTCTGAGGGGGCTGTGGGACAGGGTGGGTGTCAGGAGCTGTGGGGTCCTGGAGCAGGCAAAGATGCTCTGCCAAATGGTCGAAGGAGCCTCTGCGGGCAGGCAGGAGCTGTCAGGAAGGCTCCTAAGCTCCAGGAGGGACAGCTGAGGCACTGACCCCCAAATCTAGTGTCCCATCCAGAGACCCTCTGGGGCTGGCTCTGCCATGGAGCCTCTGCATGGCTCCCTGGCTGCCCACCCCCCATGGCTCTCACCCCATGGCCTCGCAGAAGGATGAACCCAAGGCAGTTTAAACTCCTCTGGCAGTAGCTCTCCCTCAGTCCTCTCTTCTCTTACAGCATGCTGTGGGGAATGAAAAATAACCTGAGCACATCCCTATTATTTCCACATTAATATTTCCTAATTTAAAATGCCACAGCACATTAATCTAATGAAAGCATTTAATCCTTCTTCCCTGCCATGGCCCTCCGGCAGGTTTGGCACACGCTGGGTTATTGCCGTGTCTCTTTTGCCCCTGGAGCAATCCCAGCCCTGCAGAACATCCCCCTGCTGCTGCAGGCATGGGGTGAGGTAAGGGCTGGGAGGCTTCTGCGGGTACCACTGAGCAGTTCTCAGCACCCTCCTTGTGCCCCGTGCATCGAGGTAGGATCCTGCTCCTGATGGAAGCCCCTGGCCCCGAGGCCGTTGGGCCACCAGCTTTTGCCACGTTTCCTCTCCGGGTCAGGGCTGCAAAGACAGGTCAAGGAGCTGCTCAGACTGATGTGTCAGGACATGGGGTGGCTTGGTAGTGCACGAGGTGACTGTTTGGATGGAAGCAGCAGAAATTGCAGACTCCGAAGAACACTTGTGGACCAAAATGACATCAGCTGCTGTACTGGGCTATGGAGGGAGCTCCTGCCTCGGTGCTAGGGAGCAGAACCAACAGCCCAGTGCTGGTCTCGCAGCAGCAGTGCCCCAAGGAGAGGTGAGTGCCCACCCCATGGGGATAGTGTCCCCTTGTCACCACACCCAGTAGTGGCTTCAAGGCTCCAGGTGCCAGGAAGGTGAGAGGACAAATACATTGGCACCGACAGCTCCAGGAAGTGCTTGCTCCCTGGTGCAGCCTGGGAAAAGAGGGAATACTGATGGGCAGCAACACAGCCAGGGCCCCAGACCCCCTGCTGCAGAGTGTCACGCAGGGGCACCCTGGGGGAGGCTTGGTTCCCTGGAGTGCCCCGTGGGCATCCCTCCTCATTGGCACTGTGCCCCCAGCACGAGGCAGCCCCTGGTGCTGGGAAGCCAAACACGCTGCCCTGGCTTTGCATTCCCAGCACATCCCCAGCTAACGGATAACTGCGGCAGTACTATAATTCCATAATCACTTGCAGAGAGACTGGTTCCTGCCTTCTCATTTAAAATGTCACAGCTTGTGTTTGCTCTTTTATGCTTTGTACTTTCAATGAACTACTTCTTCCCAGGACCCATTAGCTGGTTTAAAACTTTATAACAATCATTAGGGAGCTGTTCATTGCTAATTGTGCAGTCAGGAATATGCCTGCCAAGCCCCACCGCCACCTTCCTCCTCCTCCCCTGCCCATGAAGATGCTTCGTGGCTGCCCTGACCCCATCCTGCCCGCGGCAGGCTGGCACCAGGCAGGAGGGCAGGGCTGGCACAGCATGCTGCCTGCTGGGCCATGTAACCCCAGAGCAGAAACCACAGGGAAAATCACTTTCCCTCTATTTATAGATGCTTACCAGCAGTTAATGCACAGTTCTCAGCCTGGTCCTGGGGAGGAAAATCAATACGTTCCCAGGTATCCTGCCAGGGTACCCCCCGCACACAGAGTTCATGGAGACAGGGAGTTCCACTGCCTTGGGGCTGCCTTCTGCAATTTGCCACCTACAAAGGCTTTACAAAAGGGGGAAACGTCCTTTTTCTGGTGATAGTGGGAGGAACTGGATGCTACAGCAGCTCCTCAGCTTGGTGTGTGCCACGTGTGGGGCTCTGGTCAGGGCATGGTGCTGCAGCAGAGAAATGCTCTGCAGAAGGTGGCTCAACTGACAGGTTCAGCCCATCCTGACCTAAAACATTGGTGGCATTTGGGCAGAGAGAAGGTGGTTTCCAGAAGTTCTGGCTTCCCTGTGGACATGCACGGAACCCCTCTCTGAAGGGCTGAAAGAGAGATGTTTCAAAAATGAAAGCTGCTTTTTACAATGAAAAGTATAAGCTGAATCCATAATGACTGCAGGGGGATAACATGTTTAATCCTCCCAAGCAAGAGGGAAGATCCCTGCTAATCCATGCTTAGCCCCAGGAGGAGCAGGCAGGAGGACTGCAGGGGGCATCTCAGAGGGCAGCAGAGCTACAGAGAGTTCTTGCCTCATTCGGGGGGCAGAGGGGATCAAGGCAGCCCGAGGTGCTGAGGCTGAACATCACACCCTGACAAGGGCTGGGTGCAGGGGCAAGCCTGGACCCTGAGTGCACTGGAGGGGCTGCAGATGAGCCTCTGGACACATTGGTCAGTAATGTCTCAAAGAGCCATGGCTTGGGGTGTATTTTCCCTCTCTGCCACCCTCCTGAGTCCTGCTTCCCTCTGCTCCTGGTTCCCTGACTCGTTTGTCCTTGGGAAAGCTCACTGCATGGAAACCAGCTCTTTGCAAGCAAAACAAAACCCCTTCATTAGCTGGATACTTTTCCACCACTGCTGTAACCAAATGCCAAGTTAAATAAGTTATATGAACAGTATTTGATTTGGTGACAAGCTAGAGTAGACCTCCAGTGCCCAGAGGATTAATGTGTACTCTTTGTCCTGTACGTGGAGCAGGCGAGGAGCGCAGCGGTCAATAACACACTCGATTTTGTTGCTCATCCCCAGCCTTCTTCACCAGTAATTAGACTGGGAAATGATGAAGTGTGAGGCTGGTGGCATTTGCATGCTGTCTGGCTAGTGCTAATCAGAAGGGAGAAATACACTTCTTTTAATTGGATTATGCAATCAGATATGATGAGAAGAAGCAGCATCTTCCTACTAAACAGTGGTTCGTTGTTGCCTGAGTGAAGCTTTTATGCCCCACAATCTCATTCTGTCCCATACCCTTTTAACAGGCTTATTTTCCCTTTTTAAGCCATTTAATTTCCTCTGTGTCCAA
The DNA here is from genome assembly GCA_024605025.1 of Megaceryle maxima. Taxonomy (NCBI): domain Eukaryota; kingdom Metazoa; phylum Chordata; class Aves; order Coraciiformes; family Cerylidae; genus Megaceryle; species Megaceryle maxima. The sequence continues at coordinate 72,856 of JANHGN010023084.1, read as the reverse complement.
GCACATCTTGGGTCCTCTTCCATGTACTTTCCAGTCAATAGCTCAGGCTTCTCTTTCACCAGAGGATGGCAAAGATTTCAGAAATCACTGACATTTCAAGGTTTGCATTGACGTGACCATAATCATCCACAAAGTGAAGACACGAGGCACTTTCCATGTAGATGCAGGGGGAATTCTGATAAAGTATCAAATTTGTCCCCATTTATCCTCACACCACAGAAGAGAATTCATCTTTCCTGGCCATGTTCCTCGTTCCCCTGGCACTGCCTGGCTCTGCTGCCCATGCAGAGCCTGCACCCGCGTGGGGGTGGCAGAGCTGGTGGGGATGTGGGCTGGGTCCTGCATCACTGCGGGCAGCACCGGCAGAGGCTGGGGTTGTCCCCAGAGCCGGCTGCCGTCAGCACTTGTTCAGCTGCCAGTGCCTGAGAAATGTCAGCAGGGGAGTTCCGCCTTCACCGTGCAAACCCGATCAATCCGGCTTGTCAAGATGACTGAAGGAGTTAAAGTGATGAAGGTCAAGCCATCACTGAGATCCTGAGCAGTGCTGCTTGTTCACTGCCTGGGCTTTTCTCTTTAACCTTCCACAGCCCTGCCCAGGTCTGTTTCTGCTCCCCATGGTTCCCAGCGGTTTCTTGTCGCATCCCTGAGGTGTACCCATCAGGGTCTGACTGTGCCACCAGTCGTGAAAGCAGATCCAGAGGGAAGGAAGCAGCAGAGCCCAGAAGTCCTAGTCCTGGCACTGAGAATTACAACAGTGGAAAGATGCCATTTATACACATCTTGCATCCCTGCAGAATTAACAACCATTATCCTTGCTGAAACCTTCACGTCTCAAACCATTTCAGATGTAATTCAGTTTCTTAATGCAAAAGAGAAATGCTTTCCAGGCCCACGGGGCTGGTCACAGCGATGCCTCCTGTTGCTGTTGGAGTTAAAAGCCGTGTTTGGAGAGGAGGTTAGCAAAGAGGAAGGAAGTGATGGCAAAGCAAAGGGGCACAGGGCTACCACCATTCCAAAGGCATCACAGCTCCAGAGGCTTTAAATATTTATAATTATTTTTCTCAGCTCTTGAATTATTAAACATTGGGGTGTGGTTTACTCTACTGTGAACGTGAGCGACTGAGCTGAGTTTTTTTCTGAATGAACTGGGCGCCGATGAGGATTGCAGACGTGTTCTGCACAGAGCTATTAGACCAGCAGCAGTGGGTGACCCTGTGGATGCCCGAAGTTTCTCTTCAGTTCCTGGGGCTTGGTTCCAGCTGTGATTAGCACAACCCAAGCAGCACATTCAGACATGCACAGCCCACACCCTTGGGCCCTTTGTTCTCTCCCTCTGGCAGCAGACTCTGTGGGGAAGCGCTTGCTTCAGTGTGACTCCCTCCTCCTCCTCCTCCCCAGGCTTCAGTCTGACCCAAGGAGCACTGTTCAGCTGGAACTTGCCTGTGGGTGCTCTGCATGTACTGGTTAGTGTAAGACCAGGCCTTATGTGAAGGGGATGAGATCCTGCAGACAAGACCCAAAGCAAGGAAGGGGCTGGGATACACCTCATGTAGCCCAGCCTGAGGCTTCATACACAGAGCAGGATGCACAACCCTCCTTAGAAACTGATTGGTGGTGATGGAGAATGCAAGGCAGAGGCAAACAGTAACACTGACAGTACAAAGGGTACATCAGCTGCCAATTGCCCTCTCTAGTTTTAATTTAACTTGCACTAGAAGGCTGCAGCTGACTACACAAACAGCTGTCCTTGCTAAGCCCTGCTTGCTCAAGCAGGCAGGACCTTTTTGGGGTCCTCAAATTGTGGCACCATCAAGGACCAGGTGTAGAAGAAGAGGCGGCTACAAAGGTCGCCAAAGGAGACCCCTGTGCAGATCCAAGCTGCCTGAGGTGGCAAGTACAGGACTGGCTGTGCCCAGAGCAGGAGGCTCTCGATGCAGCAACACAGAGCAAAGTGAGAAGAGCTGAACTGACAGTCCCGAGCCTACCACCACTTGCCATTCCCCTCCATGCTTCAAGGCTTATCCACAAACAAATAAGGGATATCCTCTTCTGAATTCAACTGCCATTAGAAAGGGCTCAGCAGCCTCTCTTGGGTGCTGCAGATAAGGGAATGACACATCCTACACACAGTGCTGGTAGCAGGAAGACAGCTCAGTGCCAAGTGTCAAAATACAGCTGTGCCAGCGGTGCTTGGGAGCCCCTGGGCTGGGGAGACAGCTCAGGCTGGGAGAGTGAACCTGGAACCAGGGTGCTGAGCCAGCCCTACCTCACCCCACCACACCAGTGTGCAGCCAGGGCTCTCCTGGAGGGAGGAACCCACAGGGATTTGCAGGAGGTGCTGGGGGGACGACTGCATTCTGGGTGCCTGGGTTTGCTAAAGCATCTGTCTGGAGAAGCCTGTGCCCCTCCATGGGTCCTGGCCAGGGTTTCCCTCCTCACCCCTCCACCCACAGCAGCTGCTGCCATCTCTGCCCTGTTCACGTGGGCAAGGGTCTTTCCCCTTTACCATCATTTGCTGCAGATGAAGAACACTGCCCACGAGGGCACATGCCATGGTTGCCCCAGAGCAGAGTTTAGCTCAGAATATTCCTCCTTTCCTTCCCGGACCAGGGACTTGAAAGGTGGAATGAATTTGATACAAAAGTCAAGGACCCAGAGCCAAAATGTTTGAATCTGCTAATAGTGCAAAGGCTGAAATGTATGATTATTTTTGCATATGGTGCTTTGAAATGCAATTTCTAATGACAGCTTAAATATTTGGTAGTTTCTCAGGGTTAAAGGAGAAAGTGTAGCTCATAACTTGGAGGGGGGAGGGAGGTCTATTGACCTGTAACACTTTGTACTATTGGGCAGCATTTAGCTCTTGTATCTTCTACCTGAGTGATTTCCATAAATCCCCTGGCCACCAGAACTTGGCTGTACCCTGCAAGTAGAGAACCAAGCAGTGTCTGGTTCTCACTCCAGCCCTCGGGGGTTCACTGTGGGTGGCAGGTGCTGAGGTACTGGGTGGTTTCCAGGCTTGTTCTGTCCATTGCAGGGAGTTCTCCCTTCTCTCCAGTTACCAGTATTACCTTAAGTGATTGTTTTTTATTTCAATATTAATGATGCTTAAACCCCGAGTGATTCACAGGCTCCCAGGTCTTGGTCCTGGGCACATGCTCCTCTTCAGCACACGCCTTCACAGACCTGAGCACTGGCAATGCCCAGAAGGGTGTTAATTACACGAGGGTACATTGGCAATGACGTGGTGCACATTTGGTCCTCCCACCCCTGGCACGCGAACATGATCAATAAGCAATCCAGTCATTACAAATAAAGTGCCTCCTATTATCTGCCGATCGATAACTCATTAGTCTTGGACATACCTGCCTCCCAGCACCTCTGTAAGGAGGGGAGCTCACTGCAGGCAGACCAAGGGCAGGGACTGCAGCCCCACTTCAGACCCCCCCAGCACAACCTCCCAGCTCTGCAGATCACTTGTCTGCGTGGGCAGACCCTCGACACACGCTTTGCACCAGCCAGGACACGGCCCCCTCCGCCACACTGCGCTGCTTCTACAGAATGATCAGTTTGCAGAGCCAAGGACAACCACATCTTAAAGGGATTTGCACGCAGCATCTCGCTGCCATACACAAAGCAAACGTGGCTGTGAGTCTGCTTTTATCTCACCCTCAGCGCATCTGCACATGGGCAGAAGTGTTGCTCAGGAACATGCTGCTGGGCAATAGCTGCTTGGTTCTCACTCCCTTTCCCCATCAGCAGCCCATGTTCTCACCACTGCAGAGAGCATCTCACACACTGTCACTGGTTGCTAAATTGGGGCAATTTTGGGACACTCACAGGGGCCCTCCTGCAGGTTTGCCCCATTTGTCAGCACAGGAGGTGCCTCTTGGAGACAGAGGATTTGGGGACAGTGGCCAGGGACTCAGTACACACAGGAGCCCAGCCACAGCCACCCTGCACCTGCCCACATTTATCTCCCCCATGCTTCCACCCACACCCCCAGCAAGCCCTTGGTGCCTGAGGACGGCAGGATGTTTCTTCAGTCTGGGCCCATATCTATTATTAATATACAATTGTAAACAGCTTTTTATTATTGCACACCTCCAACCTCTCCGTCCCCTGTGCCCTCCCTCTGCTGCTCCCCACTGCCCCTGACTGGAAATGTTGACAGTAATAAATGGCTGGCAAAGCAATTATACACATTAAGCTGAAAAGTATGAAGCTGAGGTCAAAACTATTTTCTTTCTATAATTACATGGAGAGTAAATTCATTTTGCCAGGAATAAAAGCAACATAGAAGGTCATGGCGAGCAGAAGGGAGCTGGGTAGCCAGGCTGCCCTGCTCAGCAGCTCGGTCACAAGCTGCCCCCATGGCCATTGCCCACCCCTGTGTCCCCAGTGAACACACGTGTCACTGAGCTGTGAGAGCACCCAGACCTGGGCAGCCCTGCCTCACAAGAGCTTTTTGCTCCATTTACAGTTCTCTTTTTGCTTTCAGCTTTTGCTTCCTAGCTTCTTGAGCAAGCAGCTGAGCTGGCTGTCCTGCTTGTTTGAGCACGAGCCAGCCCTGAAACAAGGCTCTTCAGTCTGAAATAAGGTTTATTAAATTGTAATAGGGTTTGTTACTCTGCTAATGCACCATATAAAAAAGCTATGAAAATCAACTGCTAGGTGTAATGACCTGCTCATTCCCCAACTGAAGTGTCTGGGCCATTTTATAACACTTTATTCTCAGCAGAGGATGAAAAAGACCTTCATACCACATGTGGCCAGTGCTGGAGGGCAGCCCCGGATCATTGCCCACGGTCGCTGGGAGGGATGGGCTGGAGAGTGGAGGTGGCCAGTGCCCATCACCAGAGGAGCTCCTCTAATCTGTGATGTCCACTGCAGAACACATCAGTGGTGATGGCATCGGAGATGATCTTGAGCTTTCAGGACCTGAACAGATTCAATTTTTCCTGGGTATTAACAGAGTCTCCTGGGGAAAAGCATGTAATTGGCTTTTCCAGTGCCCTGCAGCACTAGGTTGCCTTTCCCAGATCCCAGCTTTGAGAGCCAGCACCTCCCACAGCCCCACTGCCTCAAGGAAGGCTCTTGAGCAGAGGCAGTGGCATTTGTGGCTCCCCAGGCACCGAGCAGAGTGTCCTGGGTGACACTGGGATGGGGAGCAAGCTGAGCACAAAACCCTTGCCTGCAGCTCTCCTTGTTCTGGACACTGGGAAAGTTTTCTCCTGAGGTCTCCTCCTGGCTGGCTCTGAAGTGTCCAGTCTTAGCTGAAAATTCATCCGTCCTGCACTAGGAAAGGATTTCCACTCTTTAAAATTAGCTTTGGCGAGTTTTTGCTTTCTTCAAATCAAAGCCCTGAGACAATTAATCACTACCCAGCTCCTGCCAGTGCATTCAGTGCTCAGCTTGAAACAGAGATCAGTAATGGGAATTAATCTTTCTGTAACAAGGTCTTCAAAATAATGATTGCTGTCCCGCAGCCATTCTGAAAGACTTGTTCTACTTCCCTGCAAACAGAGAGGATCCTGCTCCAGATTTCACAAGCAGCGAAAAAATGGCAGGGATAGGTCCACAACCACCCACACACCTCCTGCTCCAACCTTTCCCCATGCACAGGGACGAGATCTGGGGCAGTGGCTGCCCCAAGCACGATGTGGAGCACTGGTGCTCCTCCATGTGAAGAGGAGGAAGAGGAGAGCACCTCCAGCCTTTCCCAGCACCTTGCTTGTGCTCTGCCCTGACACAAGGAAAGCAGCAGTCAGGGCACTGCTCAGGACCAATGCTGTTCTTGCCAGGGGAAAGCATCCCCAGCTGTCCCCTCCCAGACCCCTCGGCTGTGGGAGGATGAGGAGCAGGGCACAGCAAGCCCGCAGCTCTCCCCTCACCAACACCAGAGCTGCCAGAGAGAAGTCAGCCCTGCCACTGCTCGTCATGCAGCCGGATGGTGACCTCCAGCTATTCTCACGGAGCATTGGAGTTAACATCTGGCAATATCTAATGGAACTCCAGATTATTAATGACTTCCATGCAACATTTACAGTTAAAGGGCATTTCCCACAGCTGTTTATATTTCAGCAGAGGCATGTGCAACCTTTCCCCAAGATCCCCAGAGCCTAACTATGGTAACTGCATTCGATAAGGAAAATTAAAATCAACTCCTTTTCATTTTTCCCCCCTTTCTTTTTTAGTTCACAGACCATGAAGGAAACAGATGGGAGTTGAAAAGAGATTGAAAATGACAAAGGAAGTCTAGAGACATTTATTTCCACTCAGAACAAATTAATTAGGATGTCTGGGGAGACCTGATTAAAGTTTCTGTCAGAGCAAGGAAACTAAAGCACCATTCAAACTCCGTGCAGGGAATGCTCTAGCACCCACTGTCACCAGAGCTGAGCTGGGGGATGAAGGGGGCCAGCGTGGGCAGGGCTGGGACCCCTCTGCCCATGGGACAGTCCCTGGGAAGCCACCAGCCACTCTGCCTTCAAAAGTCCCAAAGTCTTCAAGGGTTTTTTTTCAGGTGCAAGATGGGTTATTATGGTGGGGTTTTTTTTTTTTCTTCTGTATTATTTAGAAGGAGGGAAAAAAAAAAAAAAAGAAAAAAGAAAGCAAACAAAAAACCCTTTCAAGTTTTTCAAGGTGTTTTTCCTTTTTCCAAGTTGATGGCTTTTCTTTTTGATATTAGACTTTCCTCCTTCCTCTCATTTATTTTGTGCTACTGCCAAAGGGGAAAAATAAAAATGCTGAGAATAAAAGAGAGTGGAACCTGAAGTCCAAAGTAGAAGCAGTTGAGAGAAAGGCTCTTGGTGGGTTGGGAAAAGCTTTAACAAGTTCTCATCTTAAAGACCTTTGACCTCGGACGAGCCCCGCTCCTGGCAGCGGTCAACAGGAGCCTTTCCTTGGGAGCCCACGGCTGGCTCCAGCGACCCCCTCTCCCGCCGGGCTGAGCGGCACCCGTGTCAGCCCCAGGTACCTTCTCCCACTCCCCGGAGCCCCTCCCTCAGCCTCAGCTCCCCCGCCTCGCCCCCCACTCCCACCTCCAGAAAAGGCTCCGCTCCGGGGGATGCTCCGCTCCCAGCAGCTGCTGCACCAAACGCAAAGCAAAGCAATAACAGGGGCTGGTTTGACTGGGAGAGGAGCATAAACACCGCCCGGGGCGGGTCCCGTTAATGGGTGCCAGGTGTCCCTCCATCAGGGGCTAGGTGGGTGCGAAATTCCCAGTTCCGCCCAGTTACAGCAGCAATCGCCAAAGTATCGGGGGGAGGTCAGGGGTGGGGACAGTTGAGACAATCCCCGAGGATTGCTGCTGGCTCTGTATCTCTCTCCTTCATCTTTATTTCGCATCCTTTTAGGTATTTCCAGGCAGTTTCTGCTTCACGTGCTTGTGGCAGGGACAGAGATGGGAGGAGAGCTGGGTGTCCGAGTGCAGGTGCCGGTTCGTGGGCAGGGTTTGCACCACCTATGCCATGGCACGACAGGTACAGCAGCTAATGGTGCTGCTCAGTCGCCTTGACAACAGCACCCTGCCAAGAGTCCCTTGAGGGTGATGGGTAGCACATCACCGTCCTTAATTAATTAACTCCCTGCTGGTCTCCAAATTACCCTTCAGAGAAGAACAGCTCAAGCACCTAAAGATTTGTGTTTGCATCACACCACAAACTAGTGCAGAAGGAGGGATTTCCAGCTCTGCCTGCAGGATGGGACCAAAGACCAAGGCTACAAAAAAAAAAAAATGCTGCTTTGGGGGACTTCCAGTGTTCTGCAGCCAGAGAGAACTCTGTCCTGGCTGCAGAGAGCTGGCAGAGCCCGGGCCACCACTCACGCCGAGCGATAACGCTGCTGGGAAGTTCTGCACCCTGGGAAATGACAGCAAAACACTCACTGTCTCCTGATCTCACTGGAAACATCACAGCACCTGGCAGCAAAATGCCATGTTTAAATCTGTAACGACTCCTGGCACCATTCCTAATTTAAATCAAGGTATGCACTTATGGGGGAGAGAGTGGGGTTTATGACCCTATCTTCATATCATCTGTCAAAAAGACAATTTGGCCCCTGCAGTATTCATCTATTTATCCAGACGTGTGCACTTGTTACTTCAGTGCTATCACCTTCCATTCAGCAAGATTTATTTTTTTTCCTGGTAGTCTCAGAAACTGTTTCTATTCCCCCGGTTGCTGTGGGTGGGTAACTCGTGGATACACATTTATGGCCTGGTGTAAAGTGCTTGAATAGCTCCGTGAAACCCACTGTGTGGGGTGAAGGTGGCACAGAGCTGGGTGCTGAGTCTTCAGCCTCCTTGTCTGAGCCTGGCATGGTGCCCAAGCCCTGGCACAGGAGCCAGGGCACAATTAGCTGGTGAAACAGCAAAGTCCTTTCTCAATTAAATATATTTAAAACCTGCAATTACCAAGCTATTTTCAGCAGAGAACGCTGTCATTTCCTACCCGTTCTCATTCAGTGGTCCCTCATTTTGGCACCGCTGCTCAGAGCTGGGTCGGCAGCGCTGAGCCCAAAATACCTCCATTATCTCCACTCTGAGGAGACATTTGCAAACACCTCCATCCCTCCACACCTCTCTCTTCCAATCCAGCTCCTTGTTCCTACTTTCTACAGGATACGAGTGAGCATGGATGTAGCTCAGCTCATGACAACAAAGAGGGAGGGACTTGACCATCACTCATCAATAAAAAAAAAAAAGACCAGCTTTTATGGTGTATTAAGTAGTCGGAAAAACAAGACCCATTTGTATCAGTGGGAGCTTTCTCTTTTGGCTAATGGCATTTGGAATTCACCGTCTGAAAGAGCACAAGCACTTAGAAAAGCAAAAGGAAAACTTCTCTTATAAACCCAGGGGGCTGGACGGCCCCATACCAGGACTGGAGAGATATGAGCCAACCCGGCGATCTAACCCACGCGTGGGGAGGACGTGCAAACCTTCTACCACTCTCCTCGGAGACCAGGACAGAAATCAGCCTGGCAGCAGAAAGCAGAGGAGAAGCTTTTTAAAACCATCCATTTATTCACAGAAACCCAGCTCGCCAGCAGGTCCCCACGCCAGCCATCGGTGCTGCAGTGTGATCCTGGTGTCCCTCCCTCCTCCTGCCCAGCAACTTCACACCTACACTGAATTAATAATAATAATAATAATAATGACAAAACAAAGGAGGACTGATGAGGCTTGCTCGGAGCCGTTCCGCCAGCCAACCAAGACACTCGTGACACAAAGCTCTTGGGTTATTTCTTTCCCTCCTATTCTGTGAAAACGCCCTTTGGGCATCTCATTGTCGCAAGTGGAAATTTGCACATTTTTCCTGGTATTGAATCTAGTACCAGATCTGGCACCGCTCCCCTCTGCCTGCACACATTTGCAAAGGGAGAAGACGATAGACTATCAAATCCTTTAACTTCTGTACCCTCCGCTGTTAGATAGCGATGCAGATACGGAAAGCATAAGGGAATTGCAGAAATGGCAATAATGATTTCTTCAAAAGGATATAATTTGGAAGCAGCTTTTCTATTTTCACTTTATTGGTTATTTTTAGTTGAGCAGCTGTTCTTCTTGTGTTGATATAAAACCTGTTTCTTTCATTCCTAAAGAAAGAAATTCTTTATTCTTGTGGCTATAGAATTCAACTTTAGAGGTCACTTATTGTTTCCAAGTTCAACGTGCTCTGGAAGGAATCTATATTCTTCTCATATGGTTCCTGGGCATGAAAGCAATCTCTAAATACTCGGAGGATAAAATGAGGTCAAACCTGCAATTCCACGCGGCTGCTGCCGAGTGAAACCAGCACTCCAACCTGCCGCTTTGTTTCTGTCAAAGCAGTTTAGAAAACAGCGGTGGGAAATTATTTTGCGATAAGTAGAAACCTACAAGCACGGGCGGCTCTGCAGCCTCGGGTTTTCTTTCAGGCTATTCCCCTACGAAAAGACTGGGAATTTCAATCGCCTGGGCTAAATTTATAGCAGAAGAAAGAGCCGTTTCACATGCGAATGATTACAATTGCATCATTTACAAAACCCTCCTGTGCAAAGATTGCAAACCTTCCACCGCGCAGGGTTTGAGCTGCGAGATTTGCACGTGGGACAGGCACTCACTCAGTGGTAGGAAACGGCACCCAGCGCTCCACAGCTCCCTCAGAACAGGAGCTTTTCCCTCCAAGTCTTCGCCAGAATCAGAGCAGGAGCTGGAGAAGTCCTGCCGGTATTTACACAGAAGCGTCGGGGACGAGACTTTTCCCCCAGAGCTCGGGGGCCCCGCACGGGACTGGCCGGGGCACGGCTCGGGGTTCCCCCCCCAAGCCGTTCCCTAGGGAGGATGGGGGTGTCCCCACAGGGATGCTCGCTGTGAAGCCACCCCCTCGGCAGAGCCGGCGGGGTGGGAGCTGCTGGCAGCGTTCCAACCCGGCACTAATTGCCGTATCGCGGCATTTCGCTTTCTTCTATGTGCAGTTCATCTTGGAAGCCTCCATTGTGTCTGAGGCTAAGTGGAAGTGTTAATTACACCGTGCTCATTTCCAAGGTGGATATTACAATGCCTTTCTTGCTGCAGCTGGAGCTGGGGGAATTTACAAAAGCATTAATACCCCATTCTGGAGAAAATAAAGCATTTTAAATGTCCCCCCAAATGCACTTAAAAAGTTCACACAATTCAGCATTTGCAGAAGTTGCAATTAGCTAAGCCAGTGCTGTATCTCCCAAAATAACCAGCTCCTTTCTTTTCTGATGCTTGTTATAACACCGCAGAGGTTGTTAGACATTTTCTCACCATCAGAGTGCGGATTCAATTCTTATAATAGAGAATTTAAAGCCAGTTTCTTTTTAACCCTCTTCTTACAAAGAACTTTCTTTCCTCCAGCCACCTGGATTTGAACTATCCGGGAATACTGAGAGAGCGCCTTTTGTCACTGCCTCGGTGCAGGGAGGGTCCCAGGAGGGTCCCATCCCCTTCCCCACCCGCACAGCTCTGCTTCTGCCTAGTCTGCAATTAACTTGGGCCAGACCCCACCAGTAACCCCGGATTGCTCAAGAAGAGTCGAGCTTTAGCCCTGTGAACCTCCCATTTCTCCTCACACATCCTCCTCGGTACATCCTTACAGGCAGAGGACCAGCAGCCCCCCAGCCTTCTGCCTCTATTTGCTCCACACAAACGCCTGCCCAGTTTGTTTAACACTCCAAAGACACGTTGTACTTGGATGCTCCCTGGTGACTGAGCCACTGACCAACCACTGTCAGAAACATGGGCTAGGAAAGCCACACAATGACCACGCAGCGATTCCCATTTACCACTTTGTGCTCTTAAAACTCAGGAACGACCAAGAAGCAGGGGGGTAGCCGACAGCTGCAGCTACAGCGAGCAGGAATAGATGATGTGTGTGACTCAGATGACTCTGACAAACTTTTGCTATATAATCCAGGAAACATTTGACGTCCGTGGAACTGCTTGCAAACATATTCTTGGTTAAGCTGTCTGTTTCTGGTGCACAGAAGCTCAAACCACTTAACAAAGTTAAAGTGATAGGCAAACTAAAATTTATGTCTGAATACATATATACACCCTGTCTCACTTCTAGCCTCTATTTTCTACTTCATGTGTCAACAACTCTATATAGAAAAATATCACGTGTATGAAGAATCATTGCTCTGACTGCAAAAACGCAGGTTTCTCTGGTTGAAAAACATTATCTGTTTAACTGTGCATAGCAACACTACAAATCCATATAGAACATGAGGCAACTTTAATACATTGCTGTCTCGTGGGGAGTCTGGACAGCCTGCAGCAGGGCTGGCACCATGCTGAGCAGTGGGATTTGGGCAGGAATTGACTGCGACTTCATTGCTTCCACGGGATAGACTCTCCCCCTTTTGCAAAAAGGGTTACAAAACCTTTAATTGCCTCGATACCTAGATCCTTTCCTCATCTGAGTAAAATGCTGGTATTAGATTAGACGTTAGGGAAAATTCTCTTCCCTGAAAGAGTTGTGAAACCCTGGCCCAGGCTGCCCAGGGCACTGGTGGAGTCCCCATGCCTGGAGGGATTTCAAAGCCACAGAGATGTAGTGCTAAGGGACATGGGTTAGTGGTGCCCTGGCAGTGCTGGGTTAATGGTTGGACTTGATCTTAAAGGTGTTGTGCAATCAAAGCAATTCTGCAATTCTATTACTGTGCCCTCAGAGTCCTGCTGTGCCACCAGTCCCACCCCAATGCAGCCTGACAGCAGGTCTGCTGGAATCCCCCCCACTGTCCTGACCAACAGTAAAAAATAAGCTGTTTAAAAATAGTCTTAGCAACTCTGTGTTGATCACTGAAGTAAAAAAAAATATTGCACCCTACAACAGCAACATCTTCGTAATTAATACACATAAGTGATTGATTGACCTCAAAACTTTGTGGCAGGAAATCTATTCACTTGCCAATCAATCCAGAAGAGCTGCCATTTAAAATGGACTAAGACAGATGGCACCGATGAATTGTGCTGCAGTGAAATGAAGCTGGGAACGCAACTTCAATTTTTCACTTTAATCCACACCAGAATGTCACTGGGTTCATTTACAGTATCCACGTACGCTGCCACGGACCATATATACAATGACTGTCTGCAGGCTGAGGGGAGGTGTAAGGATTTGGTAACAAATTACACCAGGAGCTGTAAACAGCATGAGAAATGCTTTGTCCTGGAATGATGTCCACCAAAGGCTGCGTCCGGAGCATCTGGTGGAGCCAAGAAGCCCCCAGACAGGAGGAAGCCCAGCAGAGCTGAGCTCCTCAAGCTTTGCTCCTAGCTGGAGCAAGTGGCTCCAGGACTCTGCAGGCTGTTCTGAGGAGCTGTGTGAAGCTGGACAGCTCTGCAGAACCTTGTAAAATCACAGGAAAACAGGATTTGTGAATTCTTATTATGCCACATTTAGCCAGCAGCTGGTGCATGAAATCCAAGCCAAGTTCCCCAATTTTACATTCATAGGGGTTGTGTCTCAGCATGAAGTGCTGATGGCAGAGCCTGGTGACATATGACCAAGAGCTACATTGGCTCAAGGACAAGCAGCAAGGCTGAGAACTGCAGCTATCGCCCCAATTTCCATCCTCACCAGAGCACTTTGCATTTGTAACCCTTGCTTCCACCTGCATCATTTGTAGGAGCCACAAAAATTCAAGAGCATTGCAATGCCCTGATCTGTACGAGCAACATCTCACCTGCACGTGGCAGAGCAGCAGAGATGTTAAAAACCTGCTACATGATGGTCACAGCTAAGCACCAACCATCAGCTCTCTGCTGCCTCCATCCCTCTTGCTCTGGATGCGAGCTGGAGGCACCAGCCCTTGGCTCTCCTCTGCCCTGAGTCAGAGCAGACCTCAATGGGCAGGGATTTCATGGCACTTAGTCTTAGATTCTGCAGTAGAAAAATATTTTTTTTCCTGCTTTGGGTCATTAAAGCTTCTGCCACACTGCGATGAACCACCCAAAGGCTTTGCTGCTGCAGACTCCAGTCTGACCCTCCAGTGGGGCTGACATGGGGGAGCTGGGAAAAAGGAGCACAAGAGACAGTGACAGGTTTATGGGAAGTGATTCCACGGAGTCTAAATGAAAGCAAAGTTGCTTCCCATACTTGGATTTTTTTTTATTTTTTTTTTTTTATATAAACACTTTATCCCATGAAAGCAAGAACTGCCTTGGACACGTGGATGACAAATAATTAAGAAGTGCAAATGAAGGTGTTTAGCAAAACGTTTTGCTGCATTTCAAAGAGACACACACATGAAATCTTCCTTCAAATGCTGCCCGTGCACAGAGCACGTGGGAATCTGCCTCTGCCACCTGCTACCCAGCCAGCATGGAGCAGAGGACGGGTGCACACTCTAATTGATGCTGGGCACTGTGGGGTTTTTTTAAGTAATTCCTTCTCAGCTGAGTTTTTTCTCTCTCCAGATGAAAGCAAACTGCATTAATTTCTCCCAATTTAGTAGAAGCCCAGCTCTGTTTACACTGACTCAATGTTTCCTAATTTAAACCCAGGTCATTTGAAATTTCAGGTTTATTTGCAAGCATTAAGATTTTAATGTGTTAGCTTGAACATTTTTTGCAGAAATATGCTCAGCACTATTTCCATTGTAATTAGTGCTGCAAAAGAATCTTTGGTTCTGTCAACTTCACTTTTAATATTTTATCATCAATAACTAGATAAGTAATAACACAATCAGGAGCCCCTTTGTCAGGGATACAAATGATTCTGAAATGCAACCAGTGCAATTAACATTTTCTTTTAGTTTCTCTGAAATTTAAGATTGCTGTCAGCAGGATGATATTTCTTGAAAGAACAGCAGGTAAATTCTGTCTGTGCCGTGCCTCAGACTCTGCCCAGCAGGAGGGATCCCACTGCTCTGAGCCCACCCGAGGGGCTTGTGTCCAGCCCGGCTAACAGGGTCTGTCCCCCAAACTGTGTCAGCAGCGCCCACATTCTGCGTCATCCTGGGGTTCCATTGCCACCCATGGGAGCCAGTTACACAGTGCTTTGTATGAGCCCCCTGGGACATCTGTTCCCCCTCTATAGGAGAGGCTTTTGCAGGGTTCCTCCCCCCCCCCCAGTTCTTCTTTTTGGGGAATTTGGATAAAGGGTCCCTGTCATTACCCACATGGAAGTAACACCCCTCCTCTAATTGACTGGACAAGGAGACCTCTCCCAGTATCTGGTCTGTCATCAATTACAGTCAATTATCTCAAGAATCCATGGACTAACATTCCCTGTGATTAGTGGGAGATCATTATCTACTCTGAAAGGAGTTTCTTGTATTGATAGTGATGTATCACATGGCTGGAGCTGCACTCCTGCGTTCACGGGAGAGCGTCTGCCTCAGCCCCCGTGTCCTTTACACCTCACACACCATTAGACCCCCTTCATATCTGCTGGCTTGTATCTAATGGAGCCCAGCAGTACATGGCCAGGTCAGACCCTCAGACCATAAAAGAGTGCAAGTTATTTTTGCCAGGAACATCAAAATGTGATACTCATTAGCAACACTTCTTTTGCTGGATCTGATTCACTTTCACATTCACATTCTCATTCTTTCCGAGGAAATAAAAGGTGGACATTAAACAAATGGGACATAAACACAATGTGTTAAAGCAGCAGAGGAGAACAGCTCCAAAATAAGGCAGCTTTTCCTCAGGAGGAACCCCCCCTCCTTCCCATGCTGGAGCAATGGGCAGCCCAGCCTGGGGTCCCTGAGGGCTGGCACAGAGCTGAACTTTCCCTGATGCTTATTCCTCCCACCCAGGGTTTACATTTCCTTAAGAGAATGTCAATATTTACTGTCAAAGGGACATCTTCATTTACAAAACAGTTTTTCTGTTTAGCATCCCCCCCCCCCCCCCGCCCCCCCAACAATCTCAGGAGCACTACAAACCACCAGTAGCCCTACAAACCACCAGTAGCCCAAAAGCTGAGGATTTAGCCCACCTCAGCCAGCTGCAGCTTTCCTTTCTGCAAGGGCAGCAGTCCCCACAACAGTTCCTTTTGGTCCTACAGCAGTGGGGCTTTTCCTCCCCAGGTGAGGAGGTATGTTAAAGAAGATATGCAAATATTTAAGGGCAAGAGGTTCTTGCTGATAGATAATGAGATAAACAGCAAATAAAGAAAGGCCCTGGCATGTGGCGGGCACCGAGGCCAGGGGAGCTGCTGCGATTTACAGCAGCTGAGCTCTACCCCCTGAGCCATAAACCATGACTCTGTAACAACACCTATAATTAAAATACTAATCTCTGTGGAAAGTGGATGTATTTAGGAAGATGGTAATCATGGTCAAACACAGAGCTCGTTCCCATCAGTTCAGAACAGCTTCCAGCAGGTAATAGCTCTCTGTTCAATGCTGCTTTCCTCCCACCCTGCTTCTCCCAAGCTTGGGCTGGCCTCTTGGTGGTTTAAATTCAGCAAAGACAGAAACAGCTCTGTGTGAAGATAAATACATTCATTAGCAGTTGGCTCTGATAGAGCTTCGTTAATTTACGGCATCTAAAAACCTATTCTTGAGTTATCCTCTACATTGCTAGAATTTGAGTCCTGAAAGCTCATTGTTGGCTGAAATGCTTCACCATTTCACGTTCCTAGGTGGGTACATCTCAGATTTGCATGAGCATGTGTTGCCAAGGGCACAATCTCATTTTTTGGCAGTATTAAAAAAACCCCACAAAAACCCAAACAAAAACTTTTCTCCCTCTTAAAATAGTTTGTATGCAAGATGATATCACTGTGAAACTATCCTCATGAAACTAACTCCAGTATTTAATGACAAAAAGGATGCTACATGGAATAAAGGGCTCTAGTCACAGAGCAAGTATCTGGACAAAGCAAGAGTAGACAAAATCCTGAGAATGCAAAGTTACAAACCAACTATTCTGAGTCTCGGTGGAAAAGATGTTCACAGCTTGCACTGCAGCGTGTCCTGTGATACCAGGGAAGAAAAAGAGAAGCAAAATGAACTAACAGTCTGGAAATATTCTAGTTCCTAGCATGCTATTTCAAATGCTTGCACTGAAATGATCTTTGGAGTGAGATGGTGTGGAATATTTATTATCAATTACATGCTCCTGCTGCTCCAGTTCGTGTTTACAGGAGGCTGCTTAAAATTCAGAGCGATGCCTCCGTGTCAGCCTTGCTGTTCCCAGGGAAGTACCCATCTGAGCACCAGTTCCTGAGCAAAATAAACTTCACTGGAAACCATTCATTTCCTTCAAACTGAACCTCTATTTCAGGTCATGAGAACCATCAAAACGTATTTGGAGCAATTTGTATGCAGATGTGTTTATTTAATCTGAAGTTATTTGTGCAACTGCATTGTAATAAGATGAGAACTGTGAGATCATTTCACAAAGGTTCTGTTATCTTCTTGAAGAAGAAAACCCTCTAGTGTCCTTTGTCAGGGGCTTAGGCTGGCTTTCTAAGAGCAGGGAATTCACTGTCTAAAACACAACTCCAGAATCACCCAACAGTAAGCTTTAAGTGTAATAAAATCATTTCAGAGACCACTTTTCCCAGAAAATAAGCTTTGAACCAGCCCTACTAGAAGCCAGCCAACTGCCAAGGAAGCCAGCAGGCATTCCTCACCCCTGAGGACACCTCCAGGGCTTTCCAGAGACCCCCTGTCCCCGTGGGGTGGGCTATCACCCCAAGACACAGGGTGGTGATGCTATGGGTGAGTAAGAGCAGGTAGTGAGTCTGGAGGCACAGCACAGGGGTGTTAGGAAAATTGATCTCAAGTGCTGATATTCTTTTAGTCAAACTTATAATTGTGTCATGATTTAGAGTTTGGTCTCTAGGCATGGAAGTGGTTACCTAAACCCCAAGATCTCACCAGAAAATATTCCAGAAAAAGAAGTTTGTCTATTGTGCTTCTAATCAGATGGTCTTGAGAAGCTGTTGGATAAAACTAAAGATAAATGGAGAAAAAAAAAATGAAAAATGGGAGAGCTGTAATGGAAGAAAAGCAGAGATAAAGTGCTGTCTGGAGAGAAGAGTGAGGAAATATGCCCCACGAAATAAATTGAGAAACATGAGAAGACGATGAGATCTCATTTATCTCTCATGCATTTCTCTTTCAGTGATTGAGCACTAACAGAGCAATAAAAGGGCTGCTCTGAAATCATCTCTTGTTCAGGAGTCACAAAAAGAACACCCAAAGAGCAAGCTTTTAGTACAGCTATGAATATTTTTTAAGGCTTTCCTTATAAAAAAAAAAAAAAACCCAACCCAGATACTTGGTATCAACTCCACATCATCTCTAGAAGTTGCTCATGTCAAATTCCCATGAGCAAGTCAATATTAACTGGGCAATTAAGCATTTAATCTGGACAGCAGGTGCAATGTGAATCCCTCTTTTTTTTTTTTTTTTTTTTCTTATGCTAAAGTAGAGGAACAACTTCATCAAAGAAAGGTTTCAGGAAACAAAACCATGATCTTGTATCTTCAAGAGGAAATACAGGGAACTGTACAGCTCACACAAACATTTACAGGTAAGTCACTTACATTAGTGCTGTAGGTGATGCACAGTCCCCCTTTCAGCCCAGCAGCTTGCCAAGGCCACGAGCACCTTGAGGAACACCACCATACTTAGACCACACACCTAAAAAGGTAGAAAAGCCTTTCCCCACAGTGTTTATACTCTGCAATAATAATGCTCCCACTTCCATCTGCCCCTAATTGCAGGACTGTGCTCCACCCCACCCTTAAGATGGGCAATTACGTTGTGATTAGGGGCATTTCTCTACTGCCTCCAGTGCTGCTTATGGTCACTCACTGCCATTGCCATAAACCAGCCAAGCAGATCTGTGTGTACCCCCTTCCAAATGCAATGCTGTCCCCAGAGCAGGGCCACCGGGGTGAATGACTCTTTCGAAGGCTCTGCTGAAGCTGCAGGAGCAATGACCTTAGTAAGGGGAGGAGGTCAGTCACAAAGTGCTGCAGAGCATCTGCTTGGCTGTGCCTGCCGGAGCGGCTGCCGGGTCAATGGCCACGTCCACAGAGCTGGAGCCGCTGCTGCCCGGAACGTCAGGCTTGGCTACCGTGTCCCTGATAACTTCTCCAGTGGCTTAGCTCTTTTATTTGTCACCTTCATTAAGTTTACGTGTCCCCCAGGGCTGTTTCTGAGGCTTGATGGAGAAGTTCCTCAAGCCCCAGCCTTTCCTTCTGTTTTGACTCGCTCTGCGGTGCCGTTTTCCTCCCGCTCCTCGTTAGTATTCAGGCACGCATCAGTGGGGTTATGTCTTCAAGGTTAAAAAATTCTGATGGCAAGTCAGCTTCCTGGCCTCAAGTTTTCCTTTGAAGCGTTTTCTGAGCCGCTGGGGAAGGCGGCAGCCGGGAAGCGCCGTGCAGAATATCGACACCGGCCCCACACCCGGAGACAGAGCTGTGATTGATGCTGGGGAGCTGGGCTCTGGGTTCGCTGTGGGGCTTTCCTTCCCATGGAGAGGGAAAACGGAATCGTTGAACAGTGAACAATAGGAAAATTAATCATTCAGACTTTTGTTTTCAAAGCTATAGTTGTTCATCCACTTAATATTCATGAAAGGTAACTTAATATGTAATGTACAATAAATTAAAGGCTTTGTTTCAGTGTCCTTCTGCTCTTCCAGCAAAGCACATGACACACATTGTGGAAAAGAATAATTACAATTCATCTCTGGACAAGAAAACTTAATAATTACCATTGAAAAAAAATCTTTCTGCCATTTTCTATCAAGCAAGCAATTCCACTAAGGTGTTGCCAGCAATTGATAGCAACGTACTTCAATAACCAACACTAAGAGCACGTGTCAGCTGGTCCAACGGACCTCACGGTGTGACCTGTCTGAGTGCACCAGCAGATGCTGCAGAGCCTCCTTGAACTGAGCTGCACCCAGCCCAGTGTGTGGAGGGGAAGGGCTGGAGCAGCACGAATCCAAATCCAGCTTCTGCAGGGGGTAAAGCAGAGGGGCTTGGGCTCATTGCGAGGGGTAAGCCAAGGTCACGGAGGAAGAACACAAGTTTCAGCATTTTCACCTTAAGTGACTCAGGGTTTTCAAGTTGGAAACGTCTTTATATCCTGGAAACGCTGTCCTGCACCTTGAGAAGCATCAGGGTGAGAAGCTGTGCAGGACTGGAACTGTTGGGCAAAACCCTGACTCAATAACACAGGCAAACAAAGCAGAATTTAACATCAATGACCCCCACTAAACATCTGAAGATTTCCCTGAAGACTCTGCCCGTTTATTTGTGGTGGGCTGGGCTTCCTGATTGGTTGTGGAACCTCAGCAGGGAGGACCTGGGCTGAGAAAGCCTCTTCATTTTCAGTTTGATTTCCTGGGGATGGCAAGTCTGGCTGTTTTAAATACTTCTGATCAATTCTTTTTTCAACTGTTATTTGCTGGAATTAAGTGAGTTTTGATTGGAAAATAAGCTTAACCAACTGCTTTATTAGTCAGTGGAAACTGCTTTGACTAATTGACAGAGGAAATATTGGAAGAGAAATCAAAACCTGGAAAATGTTACTTAACAGGAATAGTTCAGCTGCCCTAAATCAAGCCAGCTTTCCATTTGGTGGTGACAGTGATTGTGGGCATGTTGCAGGCTCTTTTTCAAGGGGAAATAATGGAAAATTTTGCCAGCAGTGGAAAGTTAATCGCATTAGTTTTATTGAAATAAAGATGATTTATCCAAGTTTGTGACTGAGTTTCTGAGGTGTAAAACCCAAACCTGATTATTTGATTCACTTTCTTATAAAACTAAAGGTTTATTATTTGAGATGGAGAAGACAGAGTGGTGTGGCCAGGTCACAAGCTATGGGCACTCTGCACCTTCACCTGCTCCTGCCCAGGATCAGGATCAACAGAAGATGAAGACAAGAGCTCTGAGATGCTGATGGCCAGTGTCTGTTCCTAATGAGAGAGGTCTTAACACTGGCTGGTTTGGTTTAATTAGCACACTGCCTGCGAATATCACCGTGTATATATAGACTGAATCAGAGGGGGGGGAAAAAAAAGTTTCAATTCATGTTGTATGGTTTGGCCTTGAGTTTCCTCTCCAGTGAATTATTAGCTTGGTGATAAATACATTTTGTCATTTCCCACATCATAAACATTTATTTCTAGTGCTAATTAGAACAGATTCATTGTTGCAGAAGTTATAAGTATCTATAAAAGCTTGCAGTTGTTTCACTAAGCACTCGGCGTGCAGCTGTGCCCCCACAAATCTGGAATTCAGTAGCAGATGGCAGGTATTATTGTACAATTAGCCAGCGAGGCTGCCTTAGCCACTTACCTGGGTAATTAGGGAGTTTGGAGAAAAATGCACAACTAAGGCAGAAATATTAATATTACATCCCTTCTGCCTAGGCGGGCTCTGCTTTTGAGCCTTACGTTCGATTTTGGTTTTGAAAGCAGAAGGGATGGCACAGAAAAGCAGCTTTTCCAATTGCTCAGGCACTCGAGGGATTTTCAGGCATTGGAGCAGGTTCCTATTTTGGTTATAGGTGATAACTCTGTTCCAAGGTATATTGCTGGGACCATCTGCAAAGAGAATAAAGTTCACAGGCAGCCTCCTGGCCTGATGAAAACACCGTTCAGCTCAGGTTTTAACGTGCAATGTGCCTCGTAGAGTGATGAACTCTGAGCTGGCAGCGGGGCAATTTCTTCTTGGGATCTCATTTGGGCCCAAAATGACAAATGTAGCTGCTAATTTAATTGTCTGTTGAATTGCCTTTCTCAGAGCTGGCCCAAAAATCAATGCATGGAAATATGCTGGCTGCATTACCCAGCATTATATATACCCCAAATAAACCAGCGCCTACTTTTAGTCAATTGTAAAACAGTGCAAGATGATAATAAAGTCTGAACACAAATAGGTAATTTGGATGAAATATCTGTAATTTAAGATGTGACTGTCCCTGCTTCCACGGGAACTGAAACAAAAGGTCACACATTGCTGGCTGCACGGGGCGGGGGTTGGGGAACCCAGTGACCAGCAGCCAGTGTGATAGGGGGGCTGCCTCACAGGAGCTCACAAGGCAGCAAATCCTGCCCGAGTGGGGGAATATCCCAAGGAAAGGGTTGTGTGGGGTGAAACACAAGCCCCAGAGAGCTGCACAGTGCTTCCTGCTGGCATGAGTTTTGATAAAGGACTTGAGGAGCTAAACTGGTGCAGAGCTGGGCAGAAAGGCAGCTTTGACTGATGCAGTAACTCCCAACAGGCAGAGCTGGACCCGAAGGGGGTCTGTATCTGAGGTGTTCTGAGCGCTGACATGGCTGGCAGCATCCCAGTCACTCCCAGCCTCCAGCACCATCATCCTGGCTGCTTTACATGGCAGGACACAAGTGGGCTCCCAGCTCACCCCGGGTCAGTTGTTCCTTATGCGAGAGAGAAGTGGAGACACCAGAAGGGGTATGGCTGTCAAGTGCATCATTTCCCAGGAGCAACGTTACCCATGTTTTGTTGTTTTAGCTATTTAGATCACTTAATTTGTTTCAGACTAATTACTGCTTCATTATGGTGGCATGCCTACTGCCAAAACAATTTCAAAGAATTTAAAAAAATCTAATGTGTAATCCAGTCCTTGAGCTTTGGGCCAGATTTTTGCTTAATAATCTAATTTAAAATTCAACTGAACCCCCAAAGCATCATAAGCTCCCTCTGGAAGTCCAAATGTGTTTCCCTCTGAGCATCTCTTGCACAGCCCTCGGTATTTGTAATGTAAAGCACAATGTCATGTGAAAAATGCTATTTTCTCATCAGGAGCACAATGTCAGAATTATTTTCCTCCCGTTCTTCAAGATACCTGTGTTTTCCCATCCTCAATTAAATGTCAGGTCACACTGGGTATCCAGTCAAACCTGGAGCTGTTTCAGATCCCATTTCACATAAGCACAGAGAGGAATGATGAATTTTTATCACTTTTTTTTTTTTTTTTTGAATTGAAACCTCCAGGACTGAGAACCAGACCCATCCAACCCCCACACAACCAATGCTGGGGCCACCCGTGCCCACTGCCGCAGCCTGCCCTGAACAAACCCTGCATGGGTTTCTTTGCCTTCTTCATGCACTATGTTCCACTGAATTAAGCTCAAAGATTAAAGCAATAAGAAAATAAAATTGAATTAAGTTGATGAGAATGCAAATAATGTCATTTGTAATTAGATCTTTTGTCTTCCCATTTCATTCCCCGCTTTTATAGTCTTTCTCATTCCAGCTTTTGTGTCTTCTCCTCATCCCTCTTTTGAATTTTTTTTTAAATCCCTTGCTAAGCTCTGAATAACACGTTTGCATTATGTAATCCTCAGACAAATAATTACCCGAGAACGGCCGTGGCAGGGGAGTCGGGCGAGCACGGGAACATTTCTCTGGCATCGCTGCTGCCTCGACCACTGGTTTCTGACTGTGGCATCTCCCAGAGCCTGAATGCACCCAACCCGCTGTCCCAGCAAGGGCACCACAGGCAAAGAGGATTAGCCCCGTGAAGCCCTACGAGATGGCAAACAGCTCATTGTGTTGTTGGAAACCAGCCCAAATTGTCCTGCAGATGCTGCAGTGGAGGCTGGAAAGCAGCGGGGGGGGGGACACCTCAGCATTGCCCCCAGCCACGGGGCTCTGCAGCTCCCAGTCCTGTGCCCTGTGCTCCGAGTGACCCCCCCATCCTCCCAGGCTGGCGGGTCTCCAGCCACTGTCTTCCCCTTGCTGGCCTGGGGCATAACACCCCCAGAAACAGGAGACTCCTCAATCCAGCTGTAGTCTGTAGATCTCCAGTGTTGCCCCAGGAAGACTCAAGCACCAGGTCTTTTGGGACCAGCAGCAGCACCTACACCCAAACCAGGGTGGGCAGCTGATTTGCTACGGCTGCACTTCAAAATACTTGACATTTTTGCAAGGCAGAAACTGAAGGGAAGTACCTCTAAACGAAGGTAATGTCTATCCCAGCTACGTGTGAAGAGGTGATGCCTCTGCGAACCCAGCAAAGCAAGCACCAGGCCAACAAATGATGGCACATGCTCTTCATCTGCAATGAATGTCCCTTTCATGCTGCCTGCTCTCACTGCGGTGTCTCAGGGTAGAACAGAGACCTCAGCCTACCTGCTTGTCCCTCCTGCGCTGGCTTCCACCCCAAAGAGCCACTGCTCACAGGGAGTGGCCACGTCTCGTAGCAGAGCTGCTGATGGAGACTGGGAGCCTCTGGCTCGCTCAGAGAGAGCTTTAAAAGCAAAGAAGGGAAATATTTGTTAGATTAGCAGCACTGTTGGGCAAAAGCAGAGCCTTGGAGTGTTTACAGGGTTAACAAGCTCCATGAACCCCAGGGGGGAGAGAGAGGGAGGGAAAGCATCACTCCCATCTCCTGGCACAGTGGGACAGGGACTGTCCTGCTGCGGTGGGCAGCCAGCTCTGGGCAGTCTGTCCTCTTTGGAGACTGTCATCGGACCTCACACCTCAGATGTGCAACAAATGGCTCAGAAAAGGTTAAGCAACCTCAGGTAGTTTGGGGCACCATGTGTTACTGAGCCCTAGGGAAGAGAAGGGCGGGTGGCAGGGACCAGCAGCTCCTGCTGCAAGCACAGTGACCTTGGCAGAATTTTTTCACTCAGTTTGCAATTCTGTTTTCCCAGCCCCCACGTGCTGCCACATCTCCCAGGCTGCTTTCACGTGTCCGTGACCGACAGCAAGCTCTGTTTAGCTTTGTGGCAGCAGAGGGTAAACCCCAAGCACGCAGCTCACGGCCGGCATGCAGAGTCCAGCAGGAATCTGACCAGGGATCAAGAGCAGCGCTGTCCTCTCTCTGGGTTCTCCCTTCCTCACGCAGCGGCTGCGTACAGGGAAGGTCCTGATCAAATTCCCTCCCAACGCACTGATTATATTTTCCTGGAAGCCAAGCTTTTAACTGCCTTTTTTTTTGTTGTTGTTGAACCAAGAAAGATGACAGCTCAGTTTCCTGCATCCTGTTTCAGCTCCTGCCAGGCTGGTTTTATCACCCAGCCAGCACTGCTCCCGCTCACTCCTACCTGGATGTTTTTGCTGTAGCTGGTGTTCTATGATTCATACTTTTGGTTTCCCTAAATTGGATTATTGCAATCCGAGGCCTTTTGGGCTGCCCGTGGACCGTTCTGGCGCAGCGCGGAGCTGCAGCTCAGTGTAACACAGAAATTTCAGCTCTGATCCCTGTTACGGTTCAACTTCATCCACTTCCTTGCAGAGAGTGGATTGAGCTAATGCTGGATGCTCTGCCAGCCAGAATCCTCCTCCTTCCCCTTATCACTCATGTAGTGAAGCAGCCGTGGGGTTCAGAGCTGGGGCGTGTCCAGTGCATGTTCTAAGCCAAACTCTGAACCTGCTTACAAAGAAAGTGCCACCAGGTTAAGCAGATTTATTTTTTTTTTCCCCTTTCTGAGCCAAGTTGTTGGCCAGGTCTTTCCATGGCTCTGCTGCAGCAGCTTTTATCCCCTCACATGTTCACAATCACCCCGTCCCTGTGTCCTGGTTCGAGTGAAAACAGAACTAATTCTGTTCAGTGACACCCTGGGCTCAGCTTGGTGGGACTCTGCTGACAGCCCAGCCCTCAACCTGCCACTACCTCCTGCAGCAAATAGTGTCCAAAATGTTATTTTCTTGGGGTCTGTACATAGAAAATAAGACATAAACATTTGTTTGGGGGGAATGAAAACATGTTTTCCTTTCCATGCCACTTCATAGTAGTTGGAGTAGATTTCTAGTTTGTCATTGGTAATTAACAGTGAGCATTACTGTTTCTAATTCCTCATTTGGCTGTCCTCTGATGCAGAGCAATTTCTGAGGTACAAGAGCATTTCCCAGGCTGTGCCACATGCTCACAGGGGTGGGAGACGACCTGGAGTTCACTTTGTAAAGACCATTAAATGTGACTCCAGGAGTCAACAAGCCAACAGCTTCACTTGGTTGCTTTATCAATATTGATTCAGTTAATAATTATTTATATTAATCCTCAGCCCCCCGGCAGCTGCCAGTTTAACCCTTTGGAGGAGTCATTTTTTGGAGTCAGGCAGCCACTGGGCTCCCAGGCTGCAGGGGAGATTTCTCTGTAGTGATTCTCTGCTGTGGCAGCCCCACCACTCTCACCCGTAGGAAGCAGAGATACACGGCAGAGCAACCAGCCCCTGGGTACTGGGAAGGGAACGGGGTCAGGATGCCAGCACCAGTCCTGCTCAGAGGCAGCAGGGCTGGCAGGGACTGGAGCATCCCTATGCCAGAACCCTCTCCAGGTGCTGGCACCTTCAGCCCAGCACCCTGCAGCCAGGGTCCCCCCCATCCAGGGAGTTTCCTTCACTGGGCTGTTCTCTGCCAGGACATTTGCCTCTGCCATCACTGGGCTTGACTGAACCCCTCGACTAGCCTTAACCTCCCATACAATACCTTCCTCCTCCTTTGACTCTTCAGACCCAGCAGTATTAAACACTAATTTCCCATTTATTCTCGATAAAAAAACATTCTTTAACTCCTAATAGCTTTCCCAAAGCCATAACCTGCTTTGTCTGTTGTTTAATAGGAAATCAATATTGTTGTAATACAATGAAATTAACATTGATTTATCTCATTCTAACTGGCAGCTAAACCAATACAGCATTAGTCCATGTGCTCCTTCCAGGAGGCCCAGTCAGCTTCTTCCAGCCCGATGTGTTTCTCATTGCTAATAATTAATTACAAAAATCCGGCGTGAGGCTTGCAGAGGGGATTAGGCAGAATAACTACTTGCAGCAGTTTTCTAAATTAATGCAAAAGGGGAACCTGTCAAACCAAGATGCATTTTAAGGAGGTTTGTGCTGGCAGGCACAGGCTGCCTAAAGATGTCCACATTTACTTGCTGAGGGCAGAAGCCACTGGCACCTTGTGCCCATTTGTCACAACCATTTCAGCAGGACAGAGCCCTCGCCTCAGAGGCACAGCTGGGTTGAAGAGGGACCACTGGCTTACACTGTAGCTGTCTAGTCATCATGCTCACATTGCCACTGCACACCCTCCGGGTGCCTGTTCTTCCACCAAAAACACGTGTTTAGAGGAACTCCCCATCCTGGGGATGAGTGGCTTCACTGTGGGGGGTGTTGTGTGAACGATGGTGCTGCTCTGCCAGCCCAGCTCCAGCCTCAGCCGCTGCACTGCCAGAGCTGGTCCTTGCCACATGCTCAAGCAGCAAAGCCCAGGCTGGAGATCTGAGCTGAGGTGTCCTGTGCTGTGCTATGAAAGCTTAATTAGCTAAACAGCTTCCGTAATTACATCAGTAAAACCTGCTGCACAAGCATCCCCTAACCCATGGCTTCGGGGTGTAAATTGTGCATCCCACTGATCAGGATGGACCTGCTCGCCCAGGGGTCATGCACGTGGGGGTGCAGCCAGAGGAAAGGACACAATACTTGTGATTTTGCTGAGCCTTGTGCTCCAACTGCTGGTGGTGGATCAGCCAACACAAGATCAAAAGGTAAAAATGGCTTTAGGGCCAAGGAAAAAGGATTTCTGCTTCTCACTCGGGGGACTAGAGTAATTTCTCATTTTAATAATGCGGCGATTAACTTTGAGGCAGGAGGGAACACTCCTCTGAGACAGGAACGGTCTCAGCCACAGTTTACATGGGATCCACAGTAATTCTGATGTATTAATATAATTACCAGACAATCCATTTCTATAACATAATCACAACCCATATTTCATTCCTCAATTACTGTTCTGATTAAACGGTTTCTAAGCCATAACCTCCTCACAAACCCATCACTAAAATGATTTTTAAAAGAGAACAATCCAATAATTACTCTCACCATGTTAAGCCAATTAGCCCAGTGCCAACAGAGCAGAAAGGTATTTTACTTACTGGCTACTCATCAGCGGTGGAAAGAGAAGTTTCAGCAGAAGAGCTTGTCCATCTTCAGAGGCCTTCTGAAAAAACTCAGAGTCTTAAAAATAATGAAAACCCTGAGACATACCAGCCCCGAGAGGCAGAACATGAGGCACTGACAGAGTTGCCCTGGCAGAGTTGCCCTGGCAGAGTTACCAGGGGTTTCTCCAGTCCCATCTCTGCTCCCTGTCCCACCAACCCACCCCCCCTTTTAAGTACCCTCATCACGAGCTCTCACTGCTTTGCATTTGCCTTCAAGCCACCAGGACAGGGTTTGCAGGAGGTCCCGTCCCCATCCTCTGCCAGCTGCCACAGCCCCCGTGAGCCCAGGCGACCTGGGGATGGGCACAAGCAGCTCAGCCACAGGCTCTGCCAAGCAGGGACCCCGTGGGGGCAGCTCCCCAGCTGGGGGTGCTCCGTGGGATGCTGCCAGCGTGGGAAGGTCCAAGTCTGTCCCCGGGGAGCTTGTTTCTCTGCCCAGGAGCTGGATTTCCCCCAGGTGATGAATGGAGGAAAGAAACCCACACCTTGTGAGAGCATCTTGACACCTTGTCCGAGCAAGATATAAAATAGGAACTTTTGGACTGTCCCTGTCTCAGATCCTGGTCCATTCTCAGCTGGCATAGCAGTGGGCAAGGCCACCCTCCTCCTGGTGAGGCCTCCGGTTCCAGGGGTGTTACCTGCTCCCGACACCAGCACTCAGTGCTCTAAATTTGAACCAATTACAATTGCAGCTGTCCAGGAGATCACAGCAACATGCGAGGGATGCCTCCCGCTTGTCTCGACACCAGAATTAAGGAGCAGAAATAGGATTGTTTGCCACAAGAAAGCAGTTCAGAAAGCTGCATATTAGACATTATCATGTTATACATGATGGTTTTGCACTGCAGTCCTCCGAGATTGTAATGAATAAAATCTCGACAACATTCTCTCCTGCATTAATCATTTTAAGCTGATCCTACAGGATACAAGGGCAAATTAAATTCTATTTGCAATTTCATGCATGCCGCACAGGCGCAGCCGATGCCTGAGCAAGCAGTTTTTCAGTAAGACAAGCGTGTAAGTTGCAATTATGCAGTTACTTTCTCCCATGTGCCAACACTCTTATTACTGACAAATTTATAAATGAAAATGTATGAACGGTATTAAATTCACCTTCAAGGATGTAGCAAATTAAAATGAATAACTTGTAAGACTGTATTTGAAGAAAACCCACTACTTTTAGTGGTTAAAATGATAAATGGAAACTCTGTGCCTTCCCAGGGCTGCCGGTGCAACCTGCTCACCACGTGTGACCTGACGTGGCCTGCAGACACCAGGAGGTCTGACGCCAACCCATTGCTGTTGTGGGCAGCTGCCCGCTGGAGGCAACACCACATCCCCCCCAGCCCGGGCTGTGAGCGGCTGGGGACATGGGCACACATCAGCTCCAGGGGCACGAGTTGAGACCCTATCCCGGAGTGACCCCATGAGAAGCTCTGGGTGGAAACCCTGTCCCCAGGCTGGAACGCGGGCATCTCAGCAAAGCCACACCACAGCCTGCGTGAGCAGGGCCCCGGGCGCCTGATGGAGCCCATGCTGGAAGTCCCTCTCCTGCAGAGATTTGCAGTTACCATCTGACCCGTTAAGGCAACAACCTGTCACTTCTGCAGGATTAACTGCATCTGCTCAGGCTGACAGAGGCTCATGCTGCTAATTTTACATGATCTACAGCTCTCATGTCTTCTCACTTTTGGAGATGTGCAAGAAGTGCAGCATGCATAAGGTACGGTTGTTGCTGCCTGGTCTTTCTGAGCAGCACAGCACAGGCATTTATTAACCATTTCTAATGTGCATCTCATCACAGGAGAGAGTGCAGCCCAGGTTTGTCCTTATTTTCCATCCTGCATGACCAGTCCCAGACAGCCTTCTCCAGCCTGAGGGCAGCTGGGGTGTTTTGGATCAAGAACAATACGGATGCAAAGTTCCAGCCTAACTTCACCAATCCAGCACAACAATTTTCTAAGCAGCAGCTAATGACCAGCTGCCTGGGCTCCTCACAGGGGAGAGCCTGAAAAGCAACATCCACAAGGATGCTTGTGCACAGGGGAGCTGGCAGTAGACAGCCCAGAGGAGCCCTGTGACTCCCACGGGGTGTCTTGGCATAGCATGAGTGTCTGATGTTGATTCAGGGTTTTAAATAGGAGCAGCACTAGGAAAGCAAAGTAATAATAGAGGTAATAATAACCCAAGCACACCCACTACCTCTTCGTAGGGTCAGCAGTGCCCTTGATGTGCTGACACTGCTCTGTGGGAAACACAAGAACTGTCTGATTCACCTGGTAGACTGTTCCCCTGGGGCTGCCCAACCCCACATGATGCAGAAGCCGGAGGAGCTGCTGGTGTCCCCTGTTTGCAGCAAGGCTGGCATCCCTCTGGGGTGCTTCATGGTACCCAGCTTGTCCTTCTCAAGTGGCCTCTCGGCTTCCTCTGTGCAGCATCTGCACGTGGCTTCCTCAGGGGAAGGGAAGGGTGAGGGAGAACTAGCAAAAGCCTCAAAATTCTCCTTTCCAAGCTTCACCACCGTGCTAACACTTCAAAAATGCTGTTCTCAGTTTTGCTGTTCCTTTTTTCCAAGGTCCCAACCCCTGCAGTGGAGCGATGACGCGAGTTTCTCACTCCAGCTTTCATGGGGTAAGTGTTCAAAACAAATTAAGCGAACTGGAGGGAAATGGTACAGAGCTGGTAAGTAGGATGCATCTCTGGAAGGCACATCT
Source organism: Megaceryle maxima (assembly GCA_024605025.1). Lineage (NCBI taxonomy): Eukaryota > Metazoa > Chordata > Aves > Coraciiformes > Cerylidae > Megaceryle > Megaceryle maxima. The sequence continues at coordinate 42,731 of JANHGN010023084.1, read as the reverse complement.
GAGTCAAAACACAGGTCACAGCAAATAGAGAAGTGGTACCTGGTGGGTACTTGAAGCAGTGTCTTGTACACCCTTCCCATTCCCAGCAATACTGGCCAGCTCTGGGGAGTGCAGGAAAAGGGTCAGATAAATATCTCAGGGAAATGCCTTAAACCTCCCTTTAGGGCACCTAAATTCCTGACTAAATACTCCCCAGCCAGCCAGCTGGGGATCTCCTGTACCTCTTGAGCAGGGTATGCTGATCATGCTCCATGTAAAAGTTCAAAGCCATTTCCAGATGCATTTGTAAGGAGGCCTGTGCTAATCAGGTTATAATGTAATGTGCTGCTTAGTCCTCCAGAGAGGAAACTCACACTTTTCTTCAAAGCAGTTCTCACTGATAACTTATAACCTTCCCCCTTCTGCCTTCCTCCTCCTTCAGCACTATTTCCCCACTGGGAGGAAGAGCTTTTTGTGAAGTTATCATGTACAGCATCATACACCAGACTCCTCTGCTTTGGTCTTTCTCAGCACATCGTCTGTGGCAGAGCCTGGAAAACACATGGGGCCCAAAGCACTGGAGCAAGTCCCACACAGACACTGCAGCTCCTGCCCTGCTTCTCCTGCCAGGCCCCCACTGGACCCACCTTCTCACCCCCACGGGGTTTTTCCCCCTCTACATTATCTTAGATTAAGAAACTTATTGCCTTAGCCTGACAAAAAAAAAAAAAAAAAAAAAAAAGATTTAAAAAAATTGGGTTTTATTTAAGCATTCTGTATTTTCTTGAGTAGCTGTTCATGAATGACCTTGGCAGATGTTACAAATGCACCACAACAGCCTGGCACAGATGGGGACCAGGGATGTAGAAGGGCTGTAGGAGCTGGACAGGGACTGGCAGAAACATTTATCACACCAGCGCCTCCACCCGAGCACAGCCAGATTACACGGGAAGCACTGGTGCAGGCAGGCAGCTAAACAAGATGCTGGTAAGATCTGTGAAGCTGGGAGTGAGGATGTGGGCATCACCTAAGCATCACCTCCAGTTCCTGGCCATGGGCACCCATCTCCCCTCCTGCCCCAGCAGTCATACTCACAGGGTCCCTGCCGTGGGCAGCTCGCTCTCCTGGGACACCCATCACCTGCTGACCACATGCTGCAGAGACACCCTGAGCCCAGCACCCTCTGCCCAAGCCCCTTAATGCCTCGGCCTGGGTGTGGTGGGCTGGGAACTCTGGGATGGGCTGAGGGCTCTGCCGGCATCTCCCCAGTAAAGGCTGTAGCTCCCTGCTACAGCTGCTCACCTCTGAGTTTACCTAACTCAGAAAACACAGTCCTAATTAAAATATTGATGCAAGGCAGTGGAATCAATCACCGGCTGGCCCAGCAGGACACACTTTGCATTAAAGAGCAGGCAGCTGGTTGTTATGGGCTCCTCAGGTGACATTTAATGGCTGTTTGTACAGGAGGAGAAGTGACCCCTGGCTTAGCAGTGGCAACAATTAGCACAGAGGAAGGCAGGGTGTGTGTGATTTTAACGTTGAACAAAGACTCCCTGTCCTGCTCCCCTTTAGCATCTGTGCAAAAAGCTGAGCACTTGTTTTCCAGGGATGATGAAGGTCCCATTTTTGGGGTCCTGGTGGGCAGTCTGTGTAGCTTGTACCAGGAGATGGTTATCAGTTATCACCCTGGGGCAGCATCCCCTGGGACCTGGCACCACCAAGGGGACATTTCCCACGTGACTCTGGGCAACAGCAGCCAAAGGTGGTGGAGGGACCAGAGCAGGGGGCTTCCCTGGAGGGGGCAGGGGGAAGAGTTGGAGGTGGGGACTTCAGAGCTGCATGTGCTAAAACTCCTTTCCTGCAGGCAACAATGAGGGTCATTTTACATTCACTTCCTTCACCAGTGCCCCTGCTGTGTGTGTGCAGCATCAACTGGTCCAGACTGGACTCCTACACCGGGGTCTAAGCGCAGGTATCAGCAAGGGGGTCTCAGAGCAGCTCAGCCCCATCCTGCACTGGGAGCAGTGTGTTCTGCTGCTGAAAAATGTAAGAGCAAAATTAGCGGGAGCATCAAAGGGCTGCGGAAGGTATTGTTAACCCACATCAAAGATGGAGGCCCGAGCAAGCGGCTTGGCAGGGGTAGAGAAAATCACGTCAAGGAGATCAAAAGGAATGAAATACCAAGATGTGCAATATTCCTTTGCCAGCCAGAGATATAACTAAGAGAGCTTCAAAGGCATCTTCTGCACTCGTGACTGAGTGATAAATAAATAAATAAGGCAGTTGGCTCCTTCTGAATTCAGCTGTGAGAGGATGAGGAGCAGGGAAGGAGAGCTGGCTCTGAACCCTGCTCAAGTGGCTTGTCATGCAGGATCACTCCCTGCCTTCCTGCCTCTGCCCATGGAAGAGCAATAACCTAGAACTGGGTGCAGGGGTCAATACTCGATGGGAAACACCGCCCAAGGTTTAGCCTCCACTACACATTCACTTCCCGTGCATGGTCCAGGAGTCTTGGGCTTGGAGAGTGGCTGCTGGGTACATCCCTGGCTGCCCATCCCCATTTGTTCATCCCTGGCTGCTTATCTCTGTTTGCCCATCCCTGGCTGCCCATCCCCATCTGCCCATCCCTGTCACAGAGGAGCCTGTGGCATGGTGCTACGGGAGCCCCCCGTCCTCTCCTCCTCCGTCTCTGGCTGTACTTTTAAGCAGATTCTCTTTGAGTCTGCTGTGACTCCTTGCACAAACCCTCCTTCCAAGTGTCATATTAAAGGGGCTATTAAAAGGCTTCCAGAAGTGTAAGTTTTCACACTCCTGTTACAGCTGATGTCTGACAGCAGTGGCACCCAGAGCTAATTATCAGCCCCTGTTACCAAAATATGAAACTCGGTATTTGAAAGTAACCTCTCTCTTTCTCCCAAAGTACACTCATAAAATGACACATCAGGCAACTTCTTCCACCTGCGAGTTACACTCCATTTTCTAGGTATTTTGAGAAAGCACTGTAGATTCCATCCTTTGGGAGGAAACCCAGATGGCATTGAGTGCTGAGAAACCACAGCGGTGACAAAACCCTTCTGATCCCAATCCCAAAGGACCGATCCTGCACCATGGGCCCACAGCTGCCTCCAAAATAACACCTGAAGGTGTGGGAGCACTGGGAGCTGCACCCACCTCGGCAGCACCAGCAGCAGAAGGTCCTTCCAAAGGTGCAGACCGTGATGGTGCCTCAAAATCAACCAAATGAGCAGTGTCACTGAGAAGAGGCTTTTGCCCATCGCTTCCTTGTTTTGCCAGCTGTGGGGCGGAGGCGAACCCCCCCAGGCTATTCCGTTTTAATCCCAATAGCTTTGTACTCCTACTCTCCTTTGTGCTCATCGGGAGGTCACACATCCACCAGAAAACATGGTGCAGGCGTGACAGTGCAATTCCCTTTGAGGCAGAATCCCGTGTGGGGTATTTTTCTGGTTTTTGGTCTTTCTTCCTGTCAAGAATAAGCTGCAGCAGTAAGCCCACAACTGCTGTTGAACAAAGGAGGCAGTTCTTTTATCTAAATAACAATTTCAGGAAACAAGCAGGGAAACAGCTTGGCTTAAACACCCTGAACAAACCGCAAATTATTCTGCTAGAAAGAAATGAGCTTGTTCTAAATTTTCGATCGGACAGTTTGGTTTGGACTGTTGTCGGATCAAAAGATGCTTTACCTCAGCACCAGGGAGCCGTGGAGCAGAGGGAGGCGATTCCTGAGCCTTGCCGGGTCCCTGGCTGGCTTGAGCTGCCAGCGCCGGGCTGGTTATTTGCCCAGTGGCTTTGACAAGAGCTCTCTCAAGCTTACCCGTGATTATTGGGTCTTTAAACTAGTAATGATTAAAATGAAATCACACCACAGCAGAAGGCAGATGAACTCTCTTCCCTCTGCAAACACACCAGACCTCTCTCCCTGCCGGGGAACAAAAGCACATAAATAGTCCATTTAACACTGGAAATGCAGCCAAACAGGAAGAAATTTATTCATGGCATTTTTGCAGCTTTTGTTTGGGGATCTGCAGGGGGGATTTCAGTGTAAACCTGCCTGGCTTTGCTTTTGTTAACCCTTGTCTTGCTTTTTGTGAGGGAGAGAGAAAAGCAGCAGAGCTTCAGGCTGCCAGTGCGGGTCTGAGTAGCCAGTAAAAACCACAGTAATGGAGTCATTCCTGGAAAACATTTCCATTGAAGCGGGACACAAGTGCAGGTGAAATGCTTTCCCATTCATAAATGCTCTGGCAGTGGAGAGAGAGAAAGCATGAGCATCCCGGAGACATGCTCCCACACACCATCCAGACTCTGCCCGTCCCTGGCTGCCCAAAGCTCGCCTGCAGCCTCCTCAGAAAATTCCAGCCTACCACTTTTGTACCAGCTTATTTCACTGGTGATTTAGGCTTAGGAAAGTTTACTGTCACCTCAGGGAGTTCACATTCTTCATGGCTCGGGTATTTTTTAAGTGCAGCAGCTTCCCCTAACAAAAGCAGAACAGAGAAGGTGAAGAGTCTGGGAGGGTTCAACAGTTCCAGGGTTAGATGGTGACATTCATCACAAAGGATCTAGAACCAGCACCCCCCACATCCCTGCCCCAGACCCGGCAACTGGAGCAGCAGGACAGAAGGGAATGAGCAGGACACACGGAACTGCCCCAATGGGGAAAAGCATCAGGTTAAAGCGTTCAGCGTGGGGAGCGGGAGCCAGGTGGTGTTTGAAGTACTGCACATTTGCATTATAAAGGATCAGATCCAGGTATAAATTATATATCTTGTTTCAGCACCATCTTTAAAAGCCAGTGAAAATTGTCCTTTGAAGAACTGCTTTCTGTGATAACAGACAGACCTGTATCACACTGGTGAGGGGCTCACCCCTTCCAGGAGCAGGGAGGACCAAGGGGTGTGACAGTGCTCCCTGGAGCTGGAGGGGGTACAAACTGTCCCCCCACAGACCCCACTGGCTTCCCAGAGCATGGCAAAGCATCTTAGCTTCCACAGTTGGAATTATTTGTGCCTTACAGATCTGGGAGATGATTGTTTCAATTCTGGGTTATAATAAAATGCAGAGGGACACACGCTGCCAAACAGCTCCCTGGCTGCGCTGCTCTGAGCCAGTCTCTGCAGGTGATAACACAGATATTCCATAGCTAACATCACACACAGAGGTACAGGAATCTGGCCTACAGCCAAACACTTGAATTATTGTCTCCCTGAAACTGTGCCCAAGGGAATCGATGTGTGGGGACACAGGATCATGCAGCCTGGGGGAGAGCTAGCTGGGACATGGCTTGAGGGATGCTCCTGGGGCTGGGGATGCTGTTCCCACTCCAGCCACTCTGGATAGGTGCTGGGGTGAGAGCAGAGCTGTGGGCAGAGCACACATCTGTGGTGTGATGTATTTTTGTTGTCTCCTCCAAACATATCTAGAAGATTAGAGAAAGCCAGGATCATACAAGGGATGTGAGTATTACTAAGGGAGAAAAGTGCCTGGGAAGCGTGCAGCCAACAGTATATTAAATACCCCAGTGCACTTATTAATACAAAATGCTTCTTTTTTTTTCCTTATTTTTTTCCTAGGGTAGCTGTAGTCATCATTCAGCCTTATAACTATAATGGATGATTGCTAGAAGTCTTCCAAACAAGCCAGCAAAATAAGATACAGACAGTTAACCCACGTCAATTCTCTAAGGAAATTTCATGTTGGGCCCTTTAATACGCTGGTTTTGAAATTATTCAGATAAGTCAGTGCACGGGGCACTGCTGCAGGGAAAAGATTGAACCTGCAACAAAGTGGAATGAGATTTGAAATAATAAAAATAAAGAAAAAACACAGAGGCAAGCTTCAGGTACACCTCAAAAATTCAAATGAGCTCATTTGCAGAGCTAAAAATTTCCCAGGGACTCAAGTTGATTCAAAGAGAAATGTATTTAATTTAAAACAACTCACTTCAGGGAGCTCTGCACTGGGATGGAATGTATTAAATAATTGATCAACCAGGGAGTCAGAGAGAGGGAAAAAAGAAAGGGAAAAGAAAAAAGAAGGGAAGAAAAGCACCTGGCTGGTGTGCAGAGCTGGGGAGGAAACACATGTTCAGCATCCAGTGCCAGCCCTGCCACCCCAGATGGGGCCAGTGACACTCCAAAGGGGTGGCCTGCAGGGGTTCCAGGGCCACTCTTCTACATGAGGGGCTTGGTGGTCAGCAGCCAAACTAGGGGCACAGGGTGAACCTGTGGGGCAGCACATCCAGGTCCCCCTCTGGCACGGCGTGGGGACAGTCATCTCATCCCACTGGAGTGACACGAGTTTTTATTATGCTTTCTTCCATCTGCAAAGTCATACAGAGCCACCGTGTCATGCGTGGCCACCGTGTCCTGCTTGGCCACCATGTCTTGAGTGGCCACCATGTCCTGCATAGCCTCCGTATCCTGTGTGGCCACCGACTTGGTGTTGGTTTCCTTTCTGCTGCACTGAGTATTTTACACAGTGTTTAAAATAAAACAAATATACTCCGTTCTTTCTCCTCAGCAGCCATAAGGACAGATTAAGATGTAGCTGATATCAAAACACACATACCACTAATTTTTCTGCAGTCATTCAGATTTGGATGTGGAATGGAAATACGCTTTTAGTGCTTGGATGTAACACTGCCGTGTATGCAAACAGCAATTAAAACCTGCAGCCAAAGCACATAAATCCACCAGTGACAGAATAACTGCAGTTAAAAGGGAAAAATGAAAAGAAACTGCAGTTCATTTGCATTTTTTAAGAGTAATTTTGTTCTGGCTACAGTTGCTCTGAATGCAATGTAACTTCTAAGTACTGTTTCACCGCACTGAGGCCACGCTGTGAATGCAGGAGGCTCTGGGCTGCAGCTGGGCTGCTCTGCCCCAGCCATGAGCCCAGCACCATTGACACTGGGGACCCCCTGACCCAGCCATGGTCATGGCAGCCAAGCCCTCTCTCTCCCCACCAAGCCCAGCCGAGCTGGGGAGGGTTTTAGCATCCCTATTCCACTCCCCCCCACCCCAGCCTGTCAGACAGCACTGCCACTCTAAAAGCTATTTTTACAGATTTTTATTCAAATAGATTCCCCTTATTAACTAACCTAGGGAATGAGGGAAAGCCAGGCTCAGAAAGGCTGGAGCTCAAATGGATCCTGGACAAAGAGCAAAGGTATTTGCCTTTGGACCATAATCAGGATGTTCAGCTCCGCTGCTGAGGGTGAGGGCTGGAAACTGGGTAATGGATTTATTCAGGGATACTCGACTGAGGCCAGAAGAGAAATGTTTCCTCCTGCCACCACCAGCCTGCTGCTGCTCCTGCCACGGCCCAGAGATGAGCAGGTTGGGACAAGGGGCTGTCAGCTCAGCCTGGGGCTGAGCGACCAAGCAACAGAACAGGGGGCTTCAAACAGTTCCTGCAGCTCTGACTTTTTGCATCCTGCAAGCAGTGCATATATGGCATCATTCAGCCAGCGAGCTAAACCCTTGGGGTGTGAAGCATACATTAGAAGCACAGGATTGAAGTCAAAGTAACAAATTTGAGTAGATTATTCCTGTAAGTGTGATAGTGAATTTTCTGTCCTTTTCTTTGCAAGAACATTTTAATCCTCTCCACACGCCCAATTTCCATAGCGAGCTAATTGTTGTAATTGCAACCAATTTTTGGTATGTAAATTTAATTAAAAATAGTCTTCTGTTGATCACAAATGTTTAACCAGCTCATTAGAAACATTTATCTTTGTGAAAAGGAAAAAAAACCAAAACACCCAGACATTGAAAGCAGTGACGTGATGAGCTGCTATCAATTAGCCCAAGCCCAAGGGTCTGTATTTCATCTTTCAGGGGCAGGGGGTCCCCAGGGCCAGGTGAGTGTGGAGAGCCCCACGGGACAGTGATGCTGATGGAGGTGGTGGCCAGGCAAGCGAAACTGGGGCAGGGCTCTGCCTGCTCACCCTGGCATCGCTGCTGCAAAGAGGGAGCGAGAGCGAGCGGGGACGAGGGTTTCCCACCCCACAGAGTCTGGCTGGGGTGGGGGGACCCGAAAGCAGCTGTGTTATGCAGGGAACTCATCTGTGCAGCCTGTCCCTGCAGAGGCATAAGGGAGTATGAACTGAGGAATACACTTAGACTGGGAGTTACAGAAAGGTTTCTAAGCTCAGAGCATCTGGGTCTGGGTTGTGAAACCCTTCCAACAGCAGTGGAAAAAAAAAAAACCAACAAAATCCAGTGTACTTCTAAGAAGTGGCTTGATGAGTTTCCTCAAAGACTTACAGGGAACAGTGCCGATGATGGGAAGTGACCGGGCTTGCCAGGTTCCCTCTGGCTCGGGGCAGAGCTCCCTCCTGCTTTGCTTCAGCGGGACAAGGTGGCCGAGCCCCGCAGTCTGTGCAGGGCTCAGGGCTCAGACACTCCCGTGCTGCGCTGGAGCTGGGTCAGCGCAGAGGTGAGAGGCTCCAGGGGAGGAAGGCAGTGCACATCATCTGCCCAACAGGATTGCTCCGGCCAGCACGGCAGGAGCCAGAAATTCTTAGAAAACCCCAGCAACAAAAAGCCAAAAGAAACCCCCGAAAAAACCAGTCAAAGACAGACATCCAGGGACAAACAGAAATCGTCTTCCACTCCCTAGGATCTGCCAGCGGGAGTTCCCCCTGCTCAGCACGGCTCACACGCTCTGCTCCCCTTCTGAGTCCTTGGAAAAGGTATTGATTACATGAACACAGACTAATGAGAGGCAGGCAGCACCAATGAAGGCAGTTAATTGCTTATTGCGCTTTGCTTTGGCTGGTCCCCGGTGATTTTTTCACTATTGAATAATTCAACAGCCACTGACACATAAGTAATATCTCCTGATTTGCATTGTGCATCATTCATTAGGAAGAGGACGAGCATCTCATACCCACCAGCTAATGCCAGGGAAATGAACACACCATCGGTTCAGCTTCTCGTCTGGGACCTGGGGACACGATGTATCCTTCCACGGGTGGGAGGGAAGGAAGGTGCCTGCTCCCTGGGGAACCCAGCCTTTCATGGAGGGGTGTGCAGGGATGTCACCCAGCATCCTCCACACGTGGCTCCAGCCTTGGTGACCACCAGTGCAGCAGGGACAAGGGCCGTGCCTCTCAAAATCCACCTTATTTCCAGCATCAGCCTTTTGGCATTTTAAATCACTGAGAGCTACACAGAGCTGATAATCAGATTTACTGATGGAGCATCTCTGTCTCAGAGACCTAACAAATCCCTTTTAATCCTTTTCTTAAACTCTTTCTTACAAGTGCTTACAACAGAGTTTATCTTTCAGCTTTGGGTCTAATTTTAGTTTCCAAATGTGTTTTCTTTTCAAACAGAGCTGTTGCTGTACTTGTTATTTCTAAACGGCTGAAGTGGAGCATACTCTGCACACTTTGCAGATATTCTACCATCCTCCCAGCCCATGCACCACCCCGAGAAGTGCATCCAAACCTGCAATAGCTGTGTGCCAAAAGGGCTGGGAAAGGCACTGGCACAGAGCCTGGCAGAAGCTTTGCCTTCACCAGAGGGGACATGGAGGCTGGGGGGTACCAGCTCTGACTGGCCCACCTTGTACTTGAACCCTGCCAAACAAAAACATTTAAAACACTGGGGCTGCCTCCTTATCTCAAACTTTCATCAACAAAGCGTCTCCACACGACTACCCACCCGCCAAGAGCCATTCCAGTCTACCCAGTGTGGTGCCAGGGCATCCCCGTGCTCCCCAGCAGGGAGGTTTTTAGCCCAGGGATCTTTTTTGGGAAAGATGGGAGGATTGGGCATGTGACACCTTGCCAGGACTGGGACACAGCAGTTCCGTGGCTTGTCTAGGTCCTTTCCACGGCTAGGAAGACTCTCCCACGTGGAAAAAATGCATTTTAATCTGTAGTGAGACAAAGCCAAGCAAAGGTAAGGGGCGGAACAGTCTCTTGCCTTCCCACTGGCAGAAGATCTTCCCCATGCCTTAGTAGTGATCTCTGCCAGTGAAGTTACAGGTGATTTAGAAACCAGCAGACAAAAATAAATCACCCACTCCATTTTTCTTTAAAGTAGGAGCTACAATCATTGCAACAAGTGATGAGATTGTTCTCCTGTGAACATCTCCTCATTACAGCCCAACTCAGGCACTGAGGCACCTTCTGGGATGGCTGCAAATTATATAAAAGCCCAGCCTGAGTCACACCAATTAATCTCTGCATCAGCACCACCACTCACTACTTCTCCTGCCTCTTCTGCACGTGGTTTTCTCATCAACCAGCTCAGCCTGTTCCCATAGAAACCAACCAGCACATCACTGCAGAGTCAAGGCTTCTGGGGTTTTTTAAGTTATCATCAGACCTTTATTCTACCCCTAAGCAAGCCATGCTGATAGCTGGAATTGGGGACAGCCACTTGCCTGGGCTGCCAGCAGATGAGACTCGGCTGTGAGGAGTTTCCTGCACAGCACTGGGGAGCTGGGTACACTGAAAAAACTTTGCTGTCAATATTTGCATCTCATGAATCTACTCCAGCTGCAGCTTTGTCTTTTGTATCTGCTGCCCTCAAGCATTCATTTCTTCTCTGGTTGATGTGAACTTCTAAATAGGAAGCTTTGGTGGCACTGAAAGTCATTGCAGCAGCGAGCCCTCACCTTCCCCTGGGGAAGGAGCAGAAGCAGCATCGTGCACTTTGCTGGGCCAGATCTGATGAAAAACATGGGGCAGCTCCAGCCCCTGCTCTGTCTGTGGGCGCTTGCACAAGAGTTGTACCCACAGACAGCAGCAGGGCAGCATGCACGGGTCCCATCTCTGTGTGGCTGTCCCATCTCTGCGTGGCCATGTCCCATCTCTGCGTGGCTGTCCCATCTCTGCATGGCCATGTCCCATCTCTGCGTGGCCATGTCCCATCTCTGCGTGGCCATGTCCCATCTCTGCGTGGGCTGGGTGCCAGTGGAGAGATGGGGGTAACTCAGCTTCTCTGCTGCCCCCCTGTAACCCTTCTCCAAAGGCCACTGCTGCCTGGAGCGTGCTGGGAGGAGGGCTTGGGCCAGGCTTGGTCACCAGCAGCAGCTCTCTAGTGCTGCAGGTTTCAAAGGGCTGTGGAAAGGGGGCTGTTACCCCTCAACAAGCTGGTTACACAGTGGAGATTGAGTTGAAGGCCTCCAGTTTGGGTGCACAACACAGGGTAGGAGCTCTCAGGAGTGAATGTGTTTAAAGATGCCTCTGGACAAGCTCTCTCCTCAGGTGCCTCAGGCTGGGGCACAGAGACACAGGGTCGAGGGGGTCTCAGCACTGGGAGCCAGGCAGAGCTGCCTGAAGATCCCACTCTGCTGGGGAGAACAGCAAGGAGAAAGTGACTCTCAGAGCCACATCTGATGGAAAACCTTACATTTTTCGCCTGGAGTTTTGTTTTTCCTTCAAAAGCTGCTCAAGTAAATATTTACTGGCAACTTCTCCCATTCTATTAGTGACAGGGCCTTGTGCAGGCTGTGTTTCTTAGGGAAATACTTTAAAAATCTGCTTGATGTATTCAAATCATCTCCAATGTATTCATTTAATTCCAGCCCCCCTCCCCCCCCCCTTTTTTTTTTTCCAGGAGTGAAACTCCTGCACATATGGCTATGCTTATGCAACTAGTTGATTAGATTTTACATTTCCATGTGTAATTTATGGTGAATTGCCCACGGATTCATTAAAACCCCCCATCCTTTAAATATGTCCTGAATAATCTCTTCCATGCATTTTATATAGAACAAAAATAGGGTGATTCTGTATTCTAAAGGGACACCTACTGATAAGAACAAGTTGCATTTGTAGCGGTTTAAATGCAGGATATAGAAAATGTCTATCTTGCTGGGATTTTAAAGCCCCACTAAAAGGTGTTTCAAGGAATCAATCAGTGCTGAGTCAATGTACAAGAACTGCTTTAATAAATCTAAATAGATGTGTCAGGCTCTAAGTGAATTGCACATTAAATAAAATCCAATTCTTCATCGAATGTATTGATTGTTGTCATTAAGAGCATATTTGTTACACTTTCTGAGCAGGGGGTTGATACCAATAACAGGAGCAGGCAGCACGACTGAGCTCACGGGTTGCAGCAGGCTCCAGAGTGTTGACCTCAACGTCCCCGTGAGCCCTCACAACTCTTAAACCCTTTGTCCTACACCAAACCTCAGACCTTATGTGTTTCTGTCATAGCAGCACAGAATTGTTCTGGTTGGAAGACACTTTTAAGATCATCGAGTCCAACTGTTGCCCCAGCACTGCCAGGGCACCAGTGACCCATGTTCCTCAGCACCACAGCTCCACAGCTTGGAAACCCCTCCAGGGATGGGGACACCACCACTGCCCCAGGCAGCCTGGGCCAGCCCTTGACAACTCTTTCAAGGAAGAAATTTTTCCTAATATCCAACCTAAACTTCCCTGGAGCAACTTGAGACTGTTTCCTCATACACACCTTAAATGAGCACAAAACAGAGAAAGGATGTATTTTATGTGCAACCCTGAGAAGTGTAAAGGTCACCTCCCCTCTAGAAGAAAGCCCCAGGGCAAGTCAGAGAGCTCACCCCCAGGGCAAGTCAGAGAGCTCACCCCCAGGGCAAGTCAGAGAGCTCACCCCCAGGGCTGATGCCTTGGGTCTGGACACACCACTTTGCCCTGCACTGGCCCAAACCACGCAGCCATGACATCTTCACTTCCTCCCTTGTGCACAGCTAAAGATCACAATGGTTCAGCAGGTCGAGAACAGATCCCGGCCAGCTCTGTGCTCAGACACTGTGGGGATGGGATGGTGATTTGTGCTTTTCTTTCAGACGTTTCACTTTCATTTGCCCTTATGTTTTCTTTAACCCTGTTAAGCAATTTGGGACAGATATTCCATAAATATATATTCTCCTCAAAAAGCTGTTTCCCAGGTGTGGGTTTGATGTACAATAAGCTGTTCCAATGTCTGATTTATAAGGCATATGAAGTTTCTGACTAAAAAAAAATATGATGAATCTCTCAGGTGTCTCCCTGATTTATTGACCAAGTGGCAATTTATAAGTCATGTCAGCAACTTCATAAGTAACACAATTAATTCTGAAGTTATCCCTGAGTTACCCACTGATAAATAGGCGATGGGTTTGAGTTATAGGTTGTCTCTGAACTATGACTGACTCTGAAATAAGTCACAAAGCAGAGTTATAAATCACCAGAGATGGGCCTGGGTGCACCGCTGAGTCGCAAGCATGCTGTGGGATCACACACCCCGGTTTAGGGGCCAGTGAGGTGGTGTCTGCATTACCTCATGGCTGGGGGGAAATGCTGGGCTGTAAATCTGGGATGGTGCTGCCATCAGGGCAAGGAGCCAGTGGGTGCCGGGAGCCCTTCGCACCCAGGGACTGGGGGAGAGCGGCTGCACTGGCCTCATCTCTGGTCCTGACACCAACCTGCATGCAGGGACATGAAGTGGGTGCATGTCCCACCAGCCTGTATCTCACCTGCGGTCACCCAGCACCCACGGGTGGGAGCTCTGCCCTCGCTGTGCACTGAGGATCTCACACCGCACCGCTCGTGTCTGCAGGCACCGAGCTGGCCCGCGGTCTTCTCCTGGCAGGTCAATTCCTGCAGGTCTGCCTCACATCTCTGTTCTCACTCCCTCTTCCTGGGGTACTGACTCCACAGCCTGGTTGTCACCAGCAGGTATCATAGGCTATTAATTAAGATGTCATTTACAGGCCCACTGGGTGACCTTAATTAAACTGTAAAATGGCAAACACTAATAAGGAAGATGATGTCCCTGTGGGTGGTGCATCAAGTACATTAACCTCCTAGTGAGAAGCTTTCCTTCATCTGATGGAGACAGAGATCTCCCAGCTTGCTGCAAGGGCTAAGCCCGGTGGCCCTGGTGTCACTATTGGTGGCAGTGGTGAGCAGCTCCCTTGCCCTTGGGACACCTTCCTCCTGCCCCTGCAGGGTGTCATGGCCATGGTTCCTCCTCCTGAGCGTGACAGGGTGGGTAACTCCTAAAGACTTCATGTTGGCAAAGGGACGGTCCTCGGATCTTTCCTCAGAGAATCAGACACTGCTTTGAGGGACCACCAAGATGGGCTTCCCTTCTCCTCCCAAGGAACTTCTACCCTTTCTGTTTAGCTGAGATGGAGATCACCAGAGACTGCACCAGTGCTGTGGATGTACGTGGAGCTTTTCTGTTTGTTTTTCTTCCTGTGCATAACTCAGATGCTGCTACACTAAACACTCATTTCATATTCCCAGGAGGTGAGGGAGATGTCATGGGAGACACATTTACATTTGTAAACTGCAATCAAAACTAATTAAACCCAGCTCAAATACTGATTAATAGAAAAGGGAACCTGATGCCAAGTCCCATGGCCCAACCTCAGATAACAGTGGCTTATTTTTTTAAGAGGCAGATTTGCTCGTTCTCTTTCACTCTTGACATCTGGTGGCCCATCTCCAGGTCCCAGCTCCGAGGCAGCCTGGCAGCCACACTGCCTTTGGAAGCGATGCAGGGGAGAGATGTGATGGCCAGAGTTTGTCCAAACACAACATTTCTTTAAAAACCTCACTGCTGGGACATTACAGTATGAGGTAAGCTTCATCCCTGCTCTCATTTTGCACTGGGCTGCTGGTTTCAGTTTATTTCATTAAAGCTGAACTTATTCCAGGAAAGCAGCTAAAATATTCATTATGAGTCTTGCCACCTTTAAGACTCCCTGTTCCCCATCCCCAGTTGCAGCTCCAGGCAGAGCTCAGGGTTGTCAGCTCTCCAGAGAAGGTCTCAGGTGGAGAAGGCACTGACAGAAGGGAGTCAGAGGTGCAGCAGCAGCTCACACCAGAGTGAGCTGCCACACCAGTACATTGTCAGCAACACAGCGATGAGCACAAGCAGCAAGAAAAACCCTTTGCATGTGGACATGGTGGCAAAAAACCCAAAGCTTGTGGCTTGTGAAACACAAAGTAAATGAGGCACTGAGAGGAACCAGAGGGATAGGGCTCTAAGTGGAGCAGAAAGGTAGTTTGTTCAAAAAGCAAATCATTGATGACTACAGAGAGAGAGCAGAGCCTCCAGCAAGGGTGAGAGAGATGGACATTTCTAGGAACATAGAGCTGAAAGCGGTAACTGCAGCATCAACCATCAGCTCTGTCCTGGAAGGAACAGACCCACCTGCCCAAGCACCACCTGCCCATGCCAGCTCATGAACCCCAGTGATGGTCCCTCATCCTCCAACTCCAACCTTCACACCTCATGATGGAACCCCAGGAACCACACACCCAGGGCAGCACTGTGGGGAGGGGAAGTGGGATCATCCCCAGTGCTGCTCCCACCCCATCCCAGGCTGCTCCATCAGACCCTTGGCTCAGTTGGTGCCCACAGGCAGGTTTTCTGCTGTGGCCTCTTATTGCACCCACGTAGGTGCCAGCACAAGGGGACACTTGGCCACAGACAAGTCATTAATGTCTGGGGAGTGGCCATTGTGACACCAGCTCATCTGGCTTTGCCCTTTGCAAGGAGCCTTTCCCAGGACAGTGCCTGACAGTCACTATTTTCAAATCACAGGTTTTCCCACAATAAAAGGCTATTTTTTCCTCAGGCAGCCAGCAGGGATTTTATTGTTTAAATAGTGTGAAATCCTTCTTTATGAGGCCACTTGCCTTCTGGTCTACAAGAACGGCCTTTTGCAGTATCTAATGTTCCCTGCTATCCCTGATGCATTTGGTAGAGACAGCCCATCCAGCCCAGTCCCACTGTCCTGTCTTCTCTGGCCAACCACTGAGGATTTAAAGATAAACAGAGCAAAGCTGCAGCCGGGGCTGCCAGGCACTGTGGCCACAGGGGGCTCATCTCCCAGTTTCTTGCAAAGGATTTTAACAGCATTTCCATGTGGAACTGGGAGGTTTGCTCTGCTGATGCCTCCTGTGCTCTGCTGTGCATGGCCTCTCATTCCAAGGGAATGAAAATCAAATATTAACAAGACCCTGCAGAGCCACAGCACACACATGCTTCTTCCCAGGACCAGGACCAGTCTGGAGAGAGCCAGACACAGAGACTGAAGGGTGTTGGTGGGTTATGACCAGGGCCAGGGCTCCACAGGGCAAAGACTCATGTGGACAAAGCCCCAAGTGCTTCCTCAGCCCCAGCCTCATTGATGTCTTGAGTGGGGACCACACCAATGACAGTCAGATACAGAACCCCCACATGGCAACAGCAATAACTCTCTTGTCAGCGTGACCAAACAGAGCTGACGTTCCACCTTCAGCTCAACTTATTAACCCAGTGTTCCTTTCAAACAAAATATCACACCACTTAATTATTTTTTGGCTAACCGCTTGCAAATGCCATCAATTACTGAAAACATGACACCGTTGCCTTTTGCAAGGCACTGGAACCAGACTCCGTGTCAACCTCTGACAGGAGCATCGTAAAACTGCATTAATCAAATTGCATATCAGTCACAAGAATTGAGGAGTAATTTGTCAAAGTCACAGCCGTGCTCAATAACCGTTTGGAGATGACTAAGTAATTAATCAATAATGCTTTCTCACCTTTCCATTCCCTCAGGTTTCTGCGACTCGCACAGTGGCATGGCTGGAAAATAACCAGACTAGTTGTCTTGTGGTTTTAGAAACAGCAGCTGGTGTTTACTGGGGAGTTCATTCAGCCCAGCTGAGCACCTCCCTTCTCCATGCCCCATGGGGAGCAGCACCCGCAGCCGTAACCACGGGTGCTCCAGAGCCCATTCTAGACCAGGCAGCACCAAACAGAGCCCGGCACACATGGGGAGCTGCACACAAGCAGAGGAACCACCAAAAGGATGGAAAGTGTCACAGGACAGACACCTGGAAGGGTCTTGCCCAAATTTGCTGATGGGGGGGGGATTGCCATGGAGTTGGACACAAGCTCCATCAATCACAACCAGGCTTTTAGCCTCAATGCTCACCCTATAATCTAAATAGCTGTTTATCAGACATAATGCTAATTCAGTCTAAATTCTTCTTTCTTAATGTTCTTGAAATAACACATTCTCTAATGCAGTCCCAGAATAACCCATCAGTGTAATGACAAAAAATTTCCCTGTGAGACTGAATTGCTACTTCTTGAATGCCCTAAAAATGATAATTTGATTAATAAAATGGTCAGATTCACAGTACGGAAGGGCTTTTCAACTCAGAATCAATCATTTTACATCTATTACTCAATGCTGGATTCACAGAGCGCATTGTTGAACTCACTGAAAACTGTATTAACAATATTAAGTAATTAGTAAGATTAATACTATTGCAGAGCTATAACCTGGGCAGAACCCAGATTGATTAGAGTTAATTATCTTCTGCCTGCTTAAATAATTTATATTTTCCCCACTATGTAAGAGCAGAAAACACAGAAGGAAAGTTTCCTTTCCCTACACAGACAGACACCCCCCCTTGGGGCTGCCCCTTTGGCTCAGGTCAGCTCATTCTGTGCATCCATTCCCCCATCAGCTCCCACTGCTCAGCCCCATTGGCCACCAGTGCAGGACCCGCCCCCCCATCTGCCTCTGCAACACCAGAAAGTTTTGAGCTGCATCCACTGATTCTACTCTGTTTGGCCCAGAGGGCTGATGCACTAGCTTACGCACCATCCTGGCTTTCCAATCAAAATTTCATTATTATAAATGATTACAAAAGTTTTCATATTCTACATTTTGTCTTTGCAGAGAATTTTAAGCACTCTAATTTTGTCCCCTGGTGCTGGTGTGTGTAATAATCCTGCTGATCCATATTCATATCCTCCAGCCTTGCAGCTCCTGCACAGATTTCACAACTCATGGAATATCCAAAATATTTATCATTATTATTAATACAACATGATTTCAGTCCCTATAATAATCACAGAACGCAATTCCCCATCTATTTAAATAATTGATTAACGCAGGGCTCGCTAATATGAATGTATCCACAAGTCTTTAATTGGATTGTTACTTGATCCTGGCTCAGTGCAGTGTATTGTGCTACCAATAAATCAATTATCTTTGCTCGTGGACTCTCTCTCCTGATGGTTCAGGTGACTGGGCTGCGCCAGAGACCACCACAAAGGGTGGGCACTGGGGTCTCTGAAGGAGAAGGCAATGGTGAGGGAGGCAGCCAGGTTCACAGTGCAGCTGGCTCCCAACACTCAGAGGGAAGCCCAGACCAGAGAAAAGCACATCATTAGAAGGCAATGGAGCATGTGCTAATTTGTCCATGTTTTCAGTTAGCAGGCATTTATTAGGGATGTCTGACTTATTCATATTCAGGTCGACCTGCTAATATTATATTAACCTCTGTTGTCACTGATGCACACAGGAAAAATTCAAACCCTGCTTTGTAGGGATTTTTTACACCACCCAGAACACCTCCTGACTGTGCTTCTGACCAGTGGCACCACCAGCTGCCCACTGCAGCGCCCACCAACCCCCGAACAATGCTAAAGCTGCTCCCAAGGCCCACTGCCCAGTCACGAGACTGTTCATGGCCAGAGCACCCTGGGTACCTTCTCCTGACATGAGACCGTCACCCTGGGTGCCCTCTCAGGCTGGTGCATGTGGGGACAAACAGCGTTTCCCAAGGACTGTGGCTGTAGCAAGTGACCAACATAAGCTGGGCAGGTTGGGGTTACAGAGCTGATGCTCCTTGGCAAAAGGAGACCCTCCAAGATGATGGTGGGGGGACCAGCAACAGACCCTTTCAGCTCCTGCTTTATGGTTCTGGGCTCTGATCCTGGCAGCAGGGGAATGGGATGCCCCTGAGACAGGCACCAAGGGATGCTGAACAGGCCAGGAGAGCAAGTGCTGGATCACAGATGGAATGTTCCTGCCAAATGTCAACAAAATCATACACATATTTTCATTTTTACCTATTTGACCCATTGACTAACTACACAATTTCCCAGTAATCTCCAGCAGATGAGCATCAAAGAGAAGACCTGTGGTCCCAGCTAATCCCTTTATTATGAAGCAATACTACAGAAATCAAATACCGGCAGTAAATCGGAGATTAACAACAAGCTGGGAAATGCACAAATTAAATTGCGCTCTCTCTCTCGCTGCTTTGCCTGAGCCGATGGCTCCCTTTCCACACTGGCCACTGCAGCCCCCCCAGCAGAGAAACAAGGTTAGAAATCACTTTATAAAAATGAGACTCCGCTTTAATCCCTGATGCAGCCAGACAGCAGAGCCTGCCCAGAGAGACACGATGCCTGTGCAACTCCCCCCAGCTCTGTGCTCCTTTTGCCTGGGGAGGGGAGAGTGGCTGGCTTTCCCAGACACGTGGGGTCCAAACCTGGAGTTTGAGCTGTGTCTGGGAGAGGAGACTGGGGACAAACACTGCCAGGCTGGAGGCAGCAGTGACCACAGCTGGGGCTCCTGCCTTTTCCTGCCAGCATGGAAGGGGAGTCAGGGATGGGGCTTTGCTTGCAGCAAGGTGGGACGTGGGAACTGCTCTCCAGTATGGGGCCAACACTGCACCAGTCCCTGGGTTGTCCCTCATCACTCGCCTGGATGCAGGACAAAGGGGCAAGTCCCAGGCAGAAAAAAGTCAATGCCAAGAAGCCTGTCAGCAGCCTGGCCCAGCATCAATTACTCCAAGGCCAGACGGAACAAGGAGAGCACTACCAGAGCCCCAGGACATAGCTGGGGATTCCTGAGTGGGTCACAGCAAGGGCCACCATCCCCAGGACCCTCCTGGGGCACAGCAGGAGCCAGGTTGCCAGCAGCACAGCCAGGTCTGCAGGGGACCCCCAGCAGCATGTTTTGCTCCCTGACTCCGCTTTTACTGCACAATAACAGCTGTATGAATATTTCATTCATTCATTCTCTTAAGAACATCTCCACAATACACATTTTAATAAAACAGGAGGACATGCTTTCAGAAGAGCCATCTAATGCTTCAAACAGCCCCATTGTAGCTTATTAACCAGAGCTGTACTTTTATCATGGTGACTTTAGTGGAGTCCCCTCACCTGCGAGGCAGCAGGGAAGGTGCCCACAGCCCTGTCCCCCCCTGCCCTGTCAGGGAGGACCAACAGCAGCCAACACTGTGGCTGCAGGTACTGGTAGGACAGGGCAGTGTGGGTGAGCCTGGAGTCATTCCCTTCACCCCCCTGGGCAAACAGGGACATAACTTCTTGCCAGTGAGAAAAAATGCAACAAAGAATCCTTAGTGAAAGGTATTGGCAAGCCAGAAAATGCTGAACCCACGAGCTCATGTGCAAACACACCCAGACAAGTGCTGGAGCAGCTTGTGCACCTTCCACCTGTTTCAATCACATAAGCTGGACCAGATGGACTCTGCTCCTCATCTGATAAGCCAGTTTTGGTTTTCTGCATTCCTAAATTCAGTATGGGGGCTGCAAGGCAATTCTTTTCCATAGTGACAGAATTTTTCCTTGTCCTTGTTTGAATTCATTGTAAAGAGCAGCAATAAAGCAAAGGGTGAGAGGAGCAAGCTGAGTGACAGCAGTAGGATGGAGGTGGCAGAGGGTTACTTTTGTCTCTTCCTGCTACAGGAAAGGGGACCAATTAAGTCTGAGAGAAGGAAATTTAAAGCCAGGTAAAGAAAATGTTGCCTCAGCCCTAAAGCCAGCTGTTCAACTCCTTGGTGCCAGAGGCTGCTGTAGGCAACTTCCCAGCAAGATGATGTGACTTCTGCCCGTGTTGCTCCTACGAGGGTGATACTGGTTAGAGCAATAGAACATCAGGGAAACCAAACTGGATTTGAAGAAGGACTCAGACCAGCCCAGCCAGCACACACCACAGGCTGGGTGAGGGAAGAGGCACTGAGGACTTGGCTCTTGGAAGCATCAGCTTATTCCATGGTGACACACAGCTCATGGTGCAGGTTGTGCACAGCAGTTTGGGCTTGGATAAGCAAGGTCCCCACCAGCAGCAGCATCACTCAGAAAGCTCCTGCTCTGGAGCAGCTCTGCATTACCACTGACAGGTAGCACTGATTTATAAAGCAGAAATAAATGAGGCTGCTCCGCAATTTCACCTAATTTTGTCACCCATTTCAATTTGCCATCTTTCAGCATAATGCCAGGTGGTTAATTATGTTTCCATCTTATTTATCAGATAATACCCCCCTTGTACTGCACATCGTAGCTGCTCAAAGGGTTTCATTTTACCTCTCATTTTACCTTTCATTTCACCTCCTAGCACAGCTCTAAATTTAGTCAGCTTGTAATTTTGGGGTATTTTATACATTATGCCTTTATTATTGTGAAGTAAAATGGGATCCTTGTCTTTTAATTCACTCTCTAATAATTCTTCACCAAGCCTTAATACAAAGGGCTTATTTTTTTTCTGAAGACTAATTGAGTGGGGTGTAATTATAATACCCAGGGAGATGATATTGAAAGTACCTTAACTGTGACAGTTTCCTCTGACTAATCGCCCCTTTGGCGACTTGCAAATCTTGGCTGCACAGGCTCCAGTTACTGCACTAATGTGCCAAGACCAAGCCTGGGGGATTTGGGCATGGGGCTGCTCCCAGGACAGGATCTCAAGGTCTCTAAGCTGTTGATGGGGCCACCCAGGCTCCTCTGCACTCCAGCAGAGTGGTCCCACAGGGGTGGCACCATCCTGCTGAGGGACCAGAGACACAGATCATTGTGCAAAGCCCTTGCCACAGGATCAGGCATCCAGCAGCCATGGTGCAGGGATGTTCCCACCTCCACCACCACCCTCTTATGAGGCTTAATGCTCTGTCCAGAAACATTCTGCCTGTTTTGCCACAGAAAAGCATTGGAAATACAGAACGAGAGCACAAGGGACGAGTGCCAGGAGTCGTGGCAGGAGCAGCCTTCCCCATATCCTCCTCAAGAGACAGAAAATAAATCCAGCTCTGTTGCAGCACTTCCCTCTGACAAGCATTCCCCTGCCAGGAGAGGAGCAGAGATTTTCTGTATTCGTGTATTTCTGGTGATGGCAGCACACGACAGGCAGGTCAGCACGCGGCAGAGACACCGAGGGGCTCTTTCCTCACTAAACCATCTATTGCTGTAAGTGAAAAATAAGCATTAAGGGCAGCTATTATGCAGACAATAAAATGTTTTTATATCAGTGTAGGTGTCAAGCTCAACACTTCTGCAGAGGGGATCCTTCACATTATTCTCTAGCTACGAATAAGCTTTGCCAAGCATGGATGCTCCCAGCAGCAGTCCAGTGTTTGTTACTGGAAATACCAGACTTCCAGTCTGCATTTGACAGCTACAGCTCTTGGTGTGAAACAGGCCTCCCAGTCAGGGATGGTACAGGCACAGAGTGGCCCTGGGGAGGGGTGGCATCTGCAAAGACATCACACCACAGCAGCAGGAGCCACTGTGCAAAGGAGAAGGGACGGGACAGGAGATGCTCTTAGCAAAGCATCCTGGAGAAATTAATGCACATGACTCTGGGATCACCATGAGGTAATTAGCCTCTGCTGGCCAGAACGGTCTTTAAGCTCTGCTGCAGTCAGTATCAGCTACGTAAACAGTGGCCAGCCTCCAGCCCAGATCTCCCGAGCTAACAGGGCTCAGCCCCAGTACTGGGTCTGGTACAGATCTGGGGATTTCCAGGTGCAGTTTATTCAGGGTTAAGCTTCTGCCACTAAAGCACAGCAGCTGCAGCAGGGATCTGCTCCACACCAGCACAGTCCCAATACCCTTTGCACGCATGCTGCAGTGGACACACACCAGCACCAGTCCCCCTGCACATCTCCAGGCTGTTCACCCTCCTGCTGCCCATGCCCCTCGATGAGCCCTTGCTGCCCCTTTCCAGATCTGGTGCTGGACCACCCATTTCTGCCATCTCCTTAATTAAACATCCTTGGCCAGTTTTTCACTCACATATTGACTGGTCCTAAAAGCCTTGAGAGCAGGAACCACAGCAACAAGGAATAACACTGCCAGAGCCCCAGGAGCAGATGTAGGGATGGGAGACCCTCCCTGCACTGGTGTGGGCAGTGAAGCCAGCACCTGACCCAAGGAGCAGAATAATTTCTCAGTTGAGAAAGGCAGAGCAGGAGCAGAAGCCCTTACACACCCCCACGGAGGCAGAGGACAGCAACAAAATGCCACCTTCCCCTGACTGCACTGAGCCTATGGGCCCGGAGAACCTCAACAGGCACATGCGGGAGGGGGGGTAGGCAGCATCCAGCTGCTCTCCCCTCTCTGCAGCATGTCCAAGGCACCAAGATACCCCCACTGCCTAGGATACCACAGAAGGGCACTGCAGAGACCCCCAACAACCCAGTACACTCCAGAACTGTGAAATGAGAGACACAGGAAGGTTGCTAAGAAAGCACAAAGCAAGAGCATCTTCTCAGACCCACATTGCCCCCCAAGAGCAGAATAACCAGCATCTGTTGCTCTCCAGCCCAGCTGCCCCAGCACAGGGCTGGCAGGACAGGGACACCTCAGCCTGGGCCAGGAGAGATGTCAGGAACAGCCCAGCTTCTGCCTGACACAACAGTAAGGAAAGTTACGAGCAGTACCTCCTTCTGCAGCAGCCAGCACAGCACCATCGCTCCCGCAGCAGCCAGACCTCCTTTCCCTCTCCTCATTTAAGCTTTCCTGGGGCCAGATTGCCCATTGCCTCCAGCTGCCCTCACCCAGCAGCCTTTAACCCCTTCCTGTCCCCAGGTCCTGCCCTAGCCTCTGCTCTCTCCAAGTCCTCTGAGAGCAGGGTAAATTATTCATGCTGTGAACAGCACTCGATAAAGGAGCTGGACCAGCTGCTTGTTCCAGCACTGGACCTGCTCCACACCCCGGCCCGAAGCAGGGCACAATTGTCCCTTCCTGTCTCCTGCCCTTCACCTCCCTCCTTGCAGCTGCCCCATGCCTGGAGTCCTGCTGTTCCTCTGCAAGGACAAAACCTCTGTTTTTCAATGCTGAGGAATCTCTTGATGATTATTCTGAATTTATTTATTTTTTTCTGCTTCCAATTGCTGTTTCTAACTGATAAGAAGTCCTACCAGCTACGGCTCTGCATCAGGAGAGGTACAGAAAGCTGAGGGTGGTTTTTTTCTGTATCTTTTGCCCATCTTAGTCTCATTTCCCCAGGGAAGGAGGCTCCTGCCGTGCATCCCTTCTCCTGATAACTTGTAGCCCAGGCTCATCTCCTCCTTTGATTGAGAAAAGCCATTTCAAGGGTATTTATTTTCATTCAGCTGCCCAGGACAATAAGTCACTACACAGCCAGGTCTGTCCCACCAGGAGCTCAGCAATGTCCTGATGTTGGGAGAGCTTGATGGCACTGGGTGTTGTTGGCTCCTCTGCAGAGCTTTGTCCTCTGCCACTCCTCAAACATTCCAGCCAGTGCAACGGATGATAACAACAAACTGTATCCAAACACTTGACAAAACACAAAAGCCCTTTGCTGGGTACCCCAGCAGCTGAGCCATCCAGAGCCTGTGACAGGACCAACACTGTGCCCGTGCTGGTGGCACATCAGCACCCACGGCCCCAAAGCACAGCCACCTGCCCACTGGAGCCACAGAAGGTTGTCACCAGTCAGATCTCAGCGTGTGGAAGTGGAGAGCCACGGGCAGACTCATCCCTGCGGCAACACCGGTGAAATCGAGGTGAAAATCAGCCCGCTGAGCATCGCCCAAACTGCTCCTCTGCGGTTTAGCTAAATGAAAGAGTTTGCCTTTTTAATACGACGTGTAATTAGAGAGTGTAAGTCACAGCCAAAAGATTTTATTGAGCCAGAGAATTAGACAGTTGCATGAGTAATGAGAGTGGCCACCACTGCACGAGCCAGTTGGGACTGGAATGGCCAGGGCACAGCCCCAGCCCCTCCACCTCAGATCCAGATGGCAAGAAAGGTGCTCCCAAGGCCTCCCTTCGCTGCTGAACAAAAAGATCCTTTGCAGAGATTAAAATGAATTTATTATTTCACAGTCTGATATTTACATCACACCTGGAGCAGGTATTACATACCCCCTTACAAAAACACCTCAATACCGAGTCCTGCCGGTGGCAGCCGGAGCGCCGACATCCCCAGCACCACGCCAGCTCCAGCCCCCAGCTCCTCCCGAGCCAGCGCGTCCCCCCGCGTGGGTCACAGAGCGGGGCTGGGGCGTTGGCCCTGCTCCTGGCAGCGATGCTCTTGCTCAGGCCGTCTGCCACCAGCCCCACCAGTGCAGCAGCCCTGGTGTGCCCAGTCCTGCTGATGTCAGGATCACGGGGCTCCCATCCTCGCCCACACCAGGGGAAACGGCGTGTCTGGGAGAAGGTCATGAGCTCACAGCCAGGGGATGTATGTTCTTTATTTTGGACGAATGCAATGGAGCCTGGCTCGGCTGGGGTCTCTGCCTGGGCATCCGCAGGTGTCGGGCACAGCGGAGCTGTGGACAGGAGAGGGCTTCCCCTGCACATTATTCTGAGATTCCATTGCAAACACGAGCAGTGACTCGGTGCCTGGGGTTTGCACAGCAGAGAACAGACACTAAACTCGCAGCCTGATTAATGCAGTTACTGAGGAAGGAGAAACCAGCAGCACTCTCCATGGAGACACTTCACCATCACTGGGGGCTGGTGGGGCATCAGACACCCCGGCCATGCCAACACACCCACCACATGTGGTCACAGCAGCTGGGTCATGGGGCAGGGAAAGCACAACAGGGGTTGGAGCAGCCCCCTGGTAGCCGGGTGACACAAAGTCAGGCTGGAGCTCAGCACCTGCTCCTGAGAACCCACTGGGCAGGAGCCATGAGCCAAACTGGAGAGGGTTTCACACCACCAAATTCCCCATTCGCGATGGTGACTCTGATTCAACATCCCAAGAGATGGAGACTGGTGACTCACAGCAGTTTTGGAATAAAGCCCATTTTGGGGGACTGCTGTCTGTTTTTCTGTCTGTCTCCGTGTTGTCAACAGCTCTTACATGATGGGACTATTTTATTTAAGAGGATGGGAGAATGAGCCCATTTCTTGGTTGGTGAGCATGTCCACAGGGGAGGAGGAGACCATGGAGTGACAGGAGGCTTGCAGCTACGCTGGGGTCCCATACTCACAGCCTCCAGAGAAGCCAGGGCTCAGCAGATGCTCTGATCTGGTACCTGGCACAGGGATGGGCACAGGCTGGCAGCTCCAGAGCATCCCAGCACCGCAGCACTGCCCGGCAGGGCCACATCCCACTGCTCACAGCTCTGCAGGGTACCAGGCACCCATGCTGAGCCTGGTCCTTGCACAGAGGCTATCGGGTGACCTGTGGGCAGAGAAGAGCGGGGCAGGAGCCTGCTAATGGAAACAATCTGTTCGCAGTGGACAAGTTGCCCAACATGTCCAGCTGATACCCCGTCCCTGAACTGTCAATGAACAGCCTTAGGAGATGCAAATCTGATTTGTTCTTTGCATTCATTCATTGGAGTGATTGTCCTAAACTGCAGCTTATGGATTGTTTGTGAACCCCCTGCTCTGGCTACAGCTTCTGCTGGGGGTCTGGCTGCAGAGGGGACTGGACAGGGCAAATCCAGCCCCTTGGCACAGTTCCTAACAGGCCACCCAAAGTCACCAAAAGTCCTTTTGAAAGCACATTTATAAAATGCCACCTCCCTTGTGACCCCAAAGGGGTGCTGGGAGGGTGGCCCTGGAGGTTGGGGCCACTGGATGAGGGAGGAGAGCAGGTGTCCTGGGGTCCTGGAGGTGGGAATGGTCCCAGGGACAGCCCAGGACAGCAAAGCCAGAGCAGAGGCTTTGGGCTAAGTGAGCAGCTGGAGAGAAAATAATCAAACAACATTAAGATGGGAAAAAGACAATGAGCTAAATGTAGTGCTGCAGTTACTGGTCAGTGATGCATGGCCAGGGCCAGAGGAACCTTCTTGGATGTCCATAAAGCATGAAGGTGCTTTCTGTGCACAAAAATAATAGCAACAGTGAAAAAAATCCCACCATCACTTAATACGATAATTTTATGGCAGGGGATGTGGGGTGAGAAAAATTAAAGCATAAGGAATAATTATACTCAACAGTATGAACAATGATTACAAAATTATGCAGCTGATTAACCATGGCATATATGTAATTACTAATGAGTTTGATAAAATTTTAATTATACCTTGTTCTTTGGGGCATTCAGCAAGCCATGAAAATAATAATCATGTTGTGCTGTGTCACAGATAATTGCCTCAGATGGGGGAGCAGTGACGGATTCAAGGCTGCACCACTGGGCTGGGATGAGCAACCTCCTGCCCCAGAGCAGTGGGGAGATGCTGGGGAGTGGCTGGGATGAGGCTGGGAAACATCCCCAGCACAGCTGCCTGCAGGCTGAGCCACGCAATGCCCTCCTCACTGAGCCTTCCTGTGGTGGGGTATCCATTGGCAAAGCCTTGGGACCCCCCTCGGGGTTTGTGCTACTCCCACCAGACCCCCCAGAACTGGTGACAACAGCCCAGACTCCCCCAGCACCCTGCCAGGGGCCTTACCTTCGTTGTCTTCACTTTGTTGCCACTACTGCAGCTCCAGCCCGAGAGGTCGGGCAGCACCTTGCACTCCTCCCCATCCAGGCACGGCTCCATCTGGCACCACCACTTCTGCAGCACGATGGAGGCTGGGCGAGAGGAGAAGAGAGGAGGGTGGCAGCAGTTGGGATGCGGTAAAGGGGGGTGCCAGCCCTGCCTGCCTTCAGCTGGCAGCACAAGGGGCAGCCCCGCTCCTCGGCACAGCCCCGCTCCCTGGCACAGCCCAGATTTGCAGCCACCCTGTTAAGGAGCTGCTTCTTGCCTGCCTGGCCTCACTTGACCCAGCTGCTCCACCTTGCCTCCAAAACACCCTGTTTTCTCTCATGACCCCAGGTAAAAAGCCTAATGACAGCCCTGTCCTTGCTCCCAGCAAGGAGAACAGGGTTCTTCAATAACCTACTTCAGGCTCCACTTAAGGCTAAGGGGCCATTCATTCACTACCACTCTCCTCTGTTAAGCTCTTGTAATTCATACCTCCAGCATGGGTAACCAGAGCGGGCTCCCCTGTAGCTGGGAATGATGACCCACATGAGCTGTTTGGGACAACAAAAGCCTTTCCTGACAACTCATCCTGGCACTTCTTGGTGTTGCACACAAACACAGGCACAGGACACCACCTGTCAAGCAAATCGATACCACGCTGGCAGAGGCTGCAGGTGCTCCTGCTGGAGATGCCACGTGATGCCATTTGATAAAATATACATGGTTTGAACTTTGCTTAGTGCTCCTCGTAGGTGACGGTGCTGCACGTCTGGAGTCACGTCCCTGCCTCTGGCTGCAGCAGCACGATGAGCAGCTGTGCAAGGATTGATGCTGCAGTGCCTGCTCCAGTGCAGTGATGCACCAGAGGTGCTTGAACAACTGGAGCATAGAAACTACCCATGGCACACAGCCTGGAGCTACATGGAGCAGGATGATGCAGCCACACCAGTGGAGAGTGTCCTCAAAATGCTCCCTCATCCCCTCTGCTCTGCATCAGGAGCCCCTGGGCAGGTCTCCTCTGCTAATCCTGGGGACATAGAAACCCCACCATCCTGACCCACTGGGAAGAAGTTGTCGGGGGTCACAGGGGACCCAGCTTGCGGCCTCAGGGTACTCACCATCCACACAGGAGGGAGCCGCCCGTGTGGTCCCTGCCACCTGCCCTGGGAAGCAGGA
Organism: Megaceryle maxima; assembly: GCA_024605025.1. NCBI lineage: Eukaryota > Metazoa > Chordata > Aves > Coraciiformes > Cerylidae > Megaceryle > Megaceryle maxima. Next base: position 14,125 of record JANHGN010023084.1, on the reverse strand, counting down.
GCATTTCACCGTCTGCGAGCGCTCCTCGATCTTGTTCTTATTGCAGCACCTGTGAGCTGCGATCACTTCGCACGTGCCGGGCTCTACGTGCACTGCAGGGCGACAAACATGCGTGCTCAGGCTGTGCCCCAGACCCCCAGGGCACCCCCTGCTCACCACCACCACCACTGTTGCCGTGACTGGGGCACCAGGAGAGCCCAGCACGGGCAGCACCATCCCAGCCCCTGACAAATGCTGCAGGGCTGCTGCTGACAACCATGCAGCTTGGCCAGCATCTCCCCAGACCATCCTAAGGAGAAGTACTGGTCCCACTCCAGACCTCAGGCATCTGAGCTCCTACTCCTAACAGCTCTCACACCCATCCTACCCAGCAAAATGAATAGCTTCTCCGCATGGCCAGGCCGAGAGCTTTATTGGAATGAATGAGCACAGCAGTTAACTGCAGCCGATAATGAGACGCACACTTTGCTACAGCAGGAGATGTTGCCTTGTGGCTTCAGATAGAGTAACCACCATGTCCAACCCCAGCTAAACCCAATGCTCCTGCCTCATCATCACCATTCCGCTAGAGGAGGAAAGGCCAGGACAGTGTTTTCACTCTGTGGTGACACAGAAATGTCACAGTGTTCATCAGAAATCTGGGCTGCTCTATTGCTCCCCCTCCCAGTGCCATTAAAATATTAAGGAAGAAAGGAAACTAATGTGTTGGCTTATCACCTCTGGGATCTGGGTTTAGAAGCTGGTTAGCATCACGAATCAATGACTTTTGCTAGGTAATGGCCCACACAAGCACAATGCAGATTAGCCAAACGGGGCTGGATAGATTCTGTTCTGTGAGCCCTGGGAGTGGGTGATCCCTGCAGATCCTGTTTAATGAGCACTGGAGGAACAATGCACTGAGACATCCCCTGGGTCACAGTCTTTTATTTCCACAGCGAGTGGGAGCTGGGCTGTGAGGGGGACAGGGAAGCTGCCTTTCTGCATCATGACAACCCAAAACATGTGCAGGTGAGCACACGTCTGGCTGTCAGACCTGGCTGCTCTGCATCCTCAGCTCAGGAGCCTGTGCTTGGCCCTTTCTTCACCCCCAGAGCCCTCGGCAGCCACCAGTAAGGAGTGGAAGCAGGACAAGCTGGGCTGCAGGGAGCAGAGCTGCTGGTGGTGGAGGGACCTGGGAGCACAAGCCCATGCTCAGCCCTTTCCCAGCACACGTGGCTCTGGCAGTGGCTCCAATGCAACCTGCATTTGCCAACCTGCCCTTGCCATCCTGCCCGCCCAGCCTCAGCTCCCAACCACTGCCAGGAGGGTCCCACTGAGGGTCCTGGGGCCCCATCCAGCCCCAACCTCACAAAGTGAGGTGACTGAACGAGGGAGTTTGTGCTGCAGGTTTGTCCTGGTGTCCCCTGCACAGCTCTGCAGGAACTGGAACATGATGGGGACAGGGTGACCTGCATCACAGCAAGTACTGCTGTGGGTCCCTAGGGAGGGATGCTGGGCAGCACGGGCCATGCAGTTATCACGTCTTTAATTTGGCTTTATTTACTGTTATTTCATGGTCATTTTCTTTTAATGAACCATCACTTTCAGTTCTGCCCATAATAATTACAGAATTACCTATCTTGGAAGTATTTTGTAATAGCATCTCTGGTGATAAATTTCATCCTCCCTTTTAAATGCCATCATAATTCAGCTTGAATGATCATTTCCATTCTTTTTACATGCAGAAATAGTAGAGTTTGGTGCAAGTAAGAAGGAAACCAACTCATTATAGAACAAACATGACTGTTTTGCCCTGATTTTATGGTTAATGGGATTTGTCAAATAATCTTTGGAATAAGCAGAGGTCTGTGGCTTTGTCTGACTATGAACCCACATTCCCACCACGCTTTGGTCTGGGACCATGAGGAGTCACTCACTCCCCCCACCAGGTGATTTTACACCCTCCAACCTCAGCACTCACACAGAGTTGTAGTTTTGACTCATTCTGACTAAAGCCTCCCCACAAAGCTTTGTGAGCAGAGCTCTTCCCAGGAGGAAGGGGACAGGTGACCCCTCCTCTCCTTCTTACTGCTGCTCCCTGGCTTCTCATTTTCAGCTAATTTAAGAAGGTTCAGCTGAGGGAGCACCAGGCAGAGCTGCAAAATCGCTCATTACAGCCATGCAGTAAGAGCTCACTAACGTGCCAAAGCCCTTTTAATTTGCTCAACAAGGTGCAGAGCAGAGATAAAGAAAAATTCACCTCTTGTGCCTACTGCAGCTGGCTGAGCTCGGTGGCACCACGGTGCTGGACCCCCAGCTTTGGAGCCCGCGGGCACCCACTGTGTCCCTGCCAGTTGTGCCAAGGAGCCCTGGCAGACAGCTCACCCACCTGCTTCTGCTCCAGGATTCAAACCGTGAACAGCTCAAAGACAAACCGAACATCATGGAGGTGGGGCAGCCCCCGGCACAGCCCCACAGCCCCCCTGGGGTACGCACCACCCTGCAGCAAGGCTCTGCTGAGCTGGGGAGCATCACGCATCTCCCAGGCTGTGAAACACTTTCATCTGCCTAAGTGTCTTGTGAGCATCCAATATCCTGCGCTGGGACAGAATTACACTGGAAACTCGCCCCAGGCACTTCTCTCCAGTACAAACCCCTCCGGTGCCAGCCCCAGGCACAGCAGCGGGGCACGGTGTGTCCCCTCCCTCAGGGATTGCTCCCAGCAAAGCTCAGGCTGTTGGAGCAGCAGGGACAGCCCCATGGGGAAACAGCTCAAGAGCTTGGTCTAAAGCATCCCAGCTGCCCACACACCAAACAGATCCACCAGCTTTGCTGCCCCTCCACCACAGGAAGCACGAACGACACCAGTCACAGACCCTGCCATCTGAGCTCAGGATTTCAGGGGTTGTAACTGGATGCAGATAAACCCTTCTGCATCAGACACAGCGATTCCCAGCATGTCAGCAAGGGGATGCCGAGGGATGCTGGCAGGAGAGCGGTGTTGGGGGGCTGCAAGGGGCTCCCTGCCACATTGACACCCAGAAAGAGTGAGCAGAGAGCCTGAGCCCGAGTGCACGGAGAGCAACGGGCTCCTCCAGAGCTCCTGACAGCTGCTGCTCCTTTTGCTGAGCAGCGGGAAACTTCCAACCAGATAGGACTGAGAATGCAAATCAGATGGATGGTGTTTAACATGGAGAACAGGAAACCACCAGAGAGCCTGGGATAAGTTCCAGGGCTTCTGGCATGATTCTCCCTCCCATTTAACTGGTATTTCCCCACTGGAACCTCTTTGGGGAAAAAAAAAAAAAAAATCTTATCTCACAGAACCATAAAAGTGTTGTAAGAGCACAAGGCTTTTGAATCCTGCATGCAAAAATAAAATAAAATCACCATCCTACTCTGGCTGACCTTTAAGTGAGCAGCAGAACATGTTTTTTTATGGCATAACCTGAAATAACACATTTTGTGTGTCTCGAAGGCGTGGGCACAGCTCCACATGTTCCGTGTAAAATATTGCTCTGCTTGCTGGTGGAGAGATGTAAAATGAAGAGAAGTTGAATGCATGTAACTACCAGGCAATGCCCTCTGCATCAAACCCCTCCCTCCTGGGCACCGAGGGGTCCAGGTGCCCTGAGCAGGGCTGAGCAGCACAGCAGAGAAAGGCAGAGCCCAGGAGGGAGGTGGAGGGTCCAGTGGTGCCGGTGGGGAGTGGGGCCACTCAGTGGGCTCTGCTCAGAGGGCAGCACAGCCCTGGGCAGCTCGTGGGCAGACCCAGGCAGCCAGCGGGGCGAGCAATCTGTGCTCCGTGCCCTGGAACAACTCTACTACTAATACTTGCTAAATAATTAAAGTCTTAAAATCACTACTGCCTTAGATGCATGTATTATTTAAGAGGGTTTTGGAGAGAAGAGGCTTGTTTTTATTGCTCATTATTACTGCATGTCAGTGGGGATTCTTTACTACCTTGCCACTTCCAGACTCCACATCACGGGCTGTCCCCTTTTGTTGCACGTGTGAGGGCGTGCACGTCCACAAACTGCTCGTGCAAATCCCAACCCCTCACCCAAGCAGAAAACCAAACGCCTGGACCGTGTCGAGACCTGCTGAAAGCGTTCTGTGACGTGAACTCTCACAGGCACCCTGCAAATGGGGGGGGATCCAGCTCCTGACACACAACCTGCCTTCCCCCGCTGCTTCCCACACCTTGGCTTCCCTCTGCTGCGGCTCCTTCCTCATCTAGAAAGGGTGGCTTAGAAAAATATTCCATCTCAAAGTAAAAACTGCACACGATGGAGGAACCAACACTTCCCCAGGCGAGAGGGAATCTTGCAGAAGCATCTCACAAATAAACACCGTAGAGATGCTGTCTTCATTCTGAGCAGCAACACGCTGACCAGTAAATCTCTCTCTCAAGATAATCAGAAACCGGTGCTCTCTGTTCACTCAGAGAACCTCATTTCCCAAAAGCAAGTCCCAGCTGACTAAATGCCTTTACTTCTGCTCCGCCTTGAGTGATGAATGCGAGTGAAGGCAAAGATGGCACTTTGATTATCAGCGTTAGAGGGGTTATCTGAAGATGCTGGGACCACCTTCGGGGGAGCTGGATCCAGACAAGCAAGGGTCGTTCAGCACGTAGGGCTCACTGCGTTACACGGGGGATTAAATCTCTGGTGACTCATTCTTCACCGAGGAGTCTCCCATTCCATTTCCAAATGACTTAATCTCCGCACTTGATTCATGTGGCTATTTAAATCCAACCACATACCCCAGGCAGCATCATTCTGCTCAGGTCCATCAGCATTCCCCAAGTGCTGGGTGAGCACAAGGGATTAGGTGGTAGCTCTGCAGGCAGATGTTTGCAGCGCAGTGTTTCCCTGGATGGAGGGTCTGCACTTGGGCTCTCAGCTCAGGAAATTCCTGGGGGGTGGCTCTAAAACCTTGTGGCCACAGTGTCACAATGAAAGATCTTCCTCTGCTATTGCTCATTTTTAAGTGCCATGCCTGGTTTTAACTGTGGATAAATGCACTGCTTTAAATGGGTGCATCTGTCCTTTCACACACAGGATCCAACAACATCCCTGACGTGGGTCACAGGCAGGTGCCAGTGGTACAGAAATCCCCATTCCCACGCCCAGTTCAACTCCACTTGCAGAAATGTAACCACAGGCTTTCTAGGACACAAATGTCATTGCAACTGAGAATACAACCTTATGAAACTGCATTTCAAATGTAACGTTTACCAAAAATTGTCCCAAAATGAAGCAAAAGCAGAGGGCAGACAACAGGAAAATAAAGCCTAGGAACTCAGCGAGCAGAATGAGAATTCCCGGTCTGGGCCCATGGAAATCCAGCCCAGGGGAGGAGGCAGCTGCCAGGGCAGAATACCTACAGTGCCAGGGAACTGGGATGCACAGAGAGAAACCATGTTAACAGACACAGAGTGGGGTCAGGCTTTTAAGTATTTGCTCCTGGTTTGCCCTCTTTGCTGCGGATTAGAATTTGCTTAAATAAAAAGTACAAGATTTGGTCCACCGTGGACAAGTCTACGTGAGCAAAGAATCCCCAGCTCTCTGCCTGCAAGCACGTGAACACACGGGCCTGTCTCCTCACATGCAGGGTGGGATTTATACATAATTCACACCTCACGGGTACACTTGGGCATTTGCACTTTAAACCTCAGTGAGTTGCTGCTTCATTGCTGCCAGGCCTGACTCGTCCCGAAGCAGCAGCTCCCTGCTCCGGCCAGGAGGAGCAGGGCAGTCCAGGTCTGGGTGGGTTGGGTGGGCAGTGCCCAAGCCTGTATCTCAGGAGCTTCCCAGCTGGTATCAGAAAGTCATTCCAGCCCGAGAAAGTTTTATTTGCTTGTGCATCTGCTGCAGGTTAGACAGAGTAAGGCAGGTAGCTGCTGACTAGCTGGTTGAGGGAGTCACTCTGGAAGACACGTTTTGGTTTTAAGCAATGAGGATGGAGATTATAGGATTAGAACGACTTTAACTCTCAGGCAAAAATGACAGAAATAGGACAGGGTTAGGTGGGGTCAGGCAAGAGCACGTAGAGTCTTAAATTAACCCTTAAATACCTTCTTTTCCAAACACGGGCGCAAGTGGCAGGGAGCACGTGCCCCAGGACTGCTCTGGACTCCAGGCACCTTTGACACACTCATCCTCACTGCCCAGACCCCAGCACTGGGGCTTGACACCAAGTGCCTTGAGCCATCAGCCTCTGGTTCACAGAGATGCCCCCCACCCATTCCCACATCCAGTGGGCATCACAACCCGAGGCCACCTGCACTTGTCCCCCAACCCAGGAATGAGGGACGGACCCTCACCAAACATCTCCATGTAACCCCCAACCCAGGCACCCCATGGGGACCCCAAGGTACCACCAGCATCACAGGGGCCCAGGGCAATTGCACAGGAACATGACACATGCAGTGAGGACATCAATTCCCCTACCTGAATGGCTTCTGTGATGGGTGGAGGCCAGCGTCAGTCTTCCCCACAGCGTGGTAAGGCAGAGAGTGAGCACGAAAACCCATTTGCTCAGGCTTTGTATGTCTCTCTCACTCATTCTACCAAAAACAAGAGGAGATATGCAGAGGAAGAGGGGCTGAAGAGGGTTGGGAGGTGCAGCCCCTGCTCATCAGTGCTGCTGGACACAGCAACGTGACCCCAAACACACGTGGCTATGGGGATCGGGGTGGCCTGGCTATGGGGACACAGCTCTGGGAGGCAGGACACGCACCCAGGATTCACCCACCACCCTTGCACAGGCTCAGACTTCTTCAGCAGCACAGGCCATGGCAGCAGGACAGGGAGAAACCCCCACAGCTCAGATCAGCCCAGGCGAGCAATAGTTACCTTTTACTGGGGATTCACACTAACGCCTGCGCATCTGCCAACCCGGGGTAGGTCAGCTCTTTGCAAGGGGCAGACATCAGGGCATCTGAAAGGAGAAAGAGAAATATGGGCAGCGATACCTGATGTACATTCCCAGGGAGTGGGAACCGTCATGTGCCCCAGGAGTGGCCGGGGGGACACCCAGGAGTTTGTCTGGCCCCACATCAGCCCACACCTGCCCATTGTACGCACCAAAACCTCGCTGGGACCTCAGCCATAATCTTGCTCATCCCCTTTTAACAACAGCAGGACTCTGTCTGCTCCAGAGGAGTCACTCCTGATTTTCCAAGAGCCCGTTATAGTACGTTACTAACACAGATCACAAATACTAAATACAGACCCAGGGTGTGTGGGAAGAGCCAGAGTAAATCAGCAGCGAGTCATTTCAGGTATTGCCTCTTCCGCCTGCAGTCACCTGCTGTCATCACCCTTGTGTCACTGAGGTCCCTTGTGGTGATGCCCAAGGTTTGGCTCTCACGGGCTGGCCGCTCACTGACAGACAGACGGACGAACCGGCCGCACGGGCTGTCTGTGTCCAGCCGCTCTCCTGCTCAGCGAGGCCAGCGCTGAGGAACGGGGCAGCCGATGCCTGGGTGGACAGGCTCAGCCCACAGCCACACCAGGACCCGCACGCTGCTGTCCCAGCCTGATTGATGCCTCCTTCTGGGGCTGCTTCTCCTCTCAGCGCAGCCACAAAGTTCATAAAAACCACACAGACACAAAACTGCATCCACTACCTTGGAACAAAACCGGTCCTCTCTTGGCACCTCCGAGCACAAGGTCACAGCGCCAGCATCCCCTGCCACACCACACAGGACACACTGAGGAGCAGAGTTTCACATCATCTGGATCCCTCGAGGAAAAACTTACATCCTTAAAGACTTAATATTTTACCATTGACTGCTTTAAATACATTCTCTGTACTATTTATCAGCCATGACCCTGGAGGGGGAAGCAGCTCTGAGGTCCTGCAGGCAGCAGCATGAGCTGTAACAGCTTGGACAGCCACGTAGCCACTTGGCATCTCCCGAGTGAAGTGACAACCTCCCGGCCTCGGTTATCGCCTGCTGAGATCTAACGGGGCTCGGGGCAAAGAACCGTGTTACCCATAAAACTTCAGTGCTAGGTCACAGTTTATTAACACAAAGCCACGAAGACAAATGGTGATGACACCAGGGTGTAGGAAAGCTGCCAGGACAAGCAGCGGGTGCTTGGGCTGTCTCTGCCCTGTGCACAGTCCCCTCTCTGGTGGGCTTTGCTGCACCAGCCCCGCTGCCCGTACCCATCGGGAGTGGCACGGGCAGCAAGGGCTGCACGGGATCCAGCTGGGCACTGGACAGACCAGGCTGCTGGGAGAAGATATCTTTCATTTTCAAGCATCTTCTAAACTTCTATCTGCCCTGGACCAGGCTGAGACAGTGAAACAAACTCACATAATGAAGTGCCAGAACAGAAAACCCTGACATTTTTAATCAAAACAAAGTGATTTAAGGTGGTAAAAGGGCATTTTTTGTTTTGAAGCATTTCAAAATGAATTGTTCCGTTTTAAACTGACATTTCAAAATGAAAAATGTTTCATTCCAAAATGCTGATTTCAAATGATATTTTCCATTTTGATTCTCCCAGCTGGAAAAAAAAAAATAATCAGAAAATGTCACCAAAAACGCTGACATTTGCCCAGGAAAAAAAAGGTATCTTGACAAAAACACATATTTTATGCTATAAAAGAATTTAGAGGCAAGAAAATACTCCTGATTAACGCTGTGGGACAGTCAGCTTGCCCAGGAGCAGGCTGCAGCATGGTTGGGAGGGCACAGACAGGCAGGCAACCCACATCACTGCCTGCTGGGCGAGAGGGGACAGATCCTGCTCCAGCACAGCCCTCACCCAGGCTGCACTGCCTGCTGGGGGGACTGGTGGGGCTGTGCAGACCTGCACCGCTGCCCAGGGCCGAGGCAGCCCCCAGAGCCCCGGCATCACCAGAACAAACCCAAGATGGCTTTAAAGCATGAGAAAACCATCTCTCCTTGAAGCGGGCAGGAGCTGATGTGACAAGACTGCACCAACTCCCCGGTGTAAAGCTGTATTTAGGTGATCTCCGGCAGGGCTGTCTCAGAGTCTGCTCTGCAAGAGGCTTCCTCAGAGCGAGGATTTTCACACAGCAGCCAGCCCTGTCAGAGCATCATAAGAGATGCAACAGCTCAGCATGTAAATATTGATGCCAGCTTCAAACACGTACTATTACCTCAATGAAAAAGTAAACAGCTCTGCGAGCTGCTCAGCCCTTCATGTGCATCAGCACTGCAGCCACCTGGGAGCAGAGCACGATGTCCTCCCACACCAGGGACATGCAAGTACCTGGCCACACTGGGCCAGGAGAGCCAGGGAGGAGCTGGGCCAGGAGAGGTGCCAGAGCACACATCTGTCCTGCCCCACGATGGGCACATCTGGCAGCCCAGATGTGAGGACACAGGATGCTGTTGCCAGCCTCAGTGAGACTTAGATGCCACCACACATCTCGTGTGGCTTCCAGCTGAGCCCTGTGGGAGGTCAGTGCACCAAGAGTCCTGGGTTTCCCAGTTGCTGCTCTGGCTCCTCCTCCACGCAGGGAGGGCAGCCAAGCTCCTGGGCATGAGCAATGCACCCCACAGCACTTGCTGGGGCCTCTCCGGAGGAGCCCAGCCCCAGCTCCTGCCCATGGGACCCTCTGAGCACACAAGGTTTCCAGGAAACATCCCAAAATCTCTCAGCTGGACCAAAAATGCACCACTGGCCACCTCCATCCCATGCAGGACAGGGACACACTCCCATTGCAAACTATATTTAGCTCGGAAAGGCTGAGCTGTTTGCTATAGCCACGGAAGCATAAATAAATCACAGAGTTATTAATAATGCAGCCTGCACTCTCCACACCACGCTCCGAGGGAAGCCACCGTGCCGAGCAGCAGGAGCTGAGCCGGTGGCCAGGGAGAGCGTGTGGGGCTTGGAAGAGCACGAGGCCAAGAGATGCCATCCCTGGCAGGGCCATCAGAGCAACGGTCCCCCCGGAGCCACCCCAGCACAGGCACTCAGGGCTCCCACTCACACACAAACTCCCATCAGCAAACACAGCTTCGCAGAAATTGCTATTTTGACAGCTATCAACCTCCATCATCATGAGACTCCAACTACAAATGTTTGGTCTGACTTGAAATTTTTCAGCATGAAATGTCATTTTGCAAGGAAGAGTGGTGTTCTGGCACGTCAAAGCACTTAATTGGGATTGGAAACATCAGTATTCTCTCTTCTGTTCTGTTACATTCTGTTCGGAATTTTGTGGAATTTTTCATTAATATTTTTTGCTGTTTTCTGCTTTTTGGGTCTGAGTTGGGACTTGAATTCAGTAACCACGAGGTGCCCAGAGCACTCTGAAGATAAACTGCAGCTGTAGCCAGTGTGGCAAGAGACGTCTGCTCCTCTTTGTGGGCCTGTGTCCTGCCCCACGGGCTCAGGCTATCACCCACACTGGAACCTCATCACAGCTCCCCCAGCACACGGGCATAGCAGCAGCAGCTCCGCGCTGCCCTCCCAGACCCCGCACACACTGCAGGGCACAGGACTTTGTCCTCCTTCTTTGTTAAAGCCACACATAGAACTGTGACCATCCAGCCAGGGCGGCTCCAGCCTCAGCTCGCTGGAACACAGCCCAGCACCCCTCCGTGCTGAGGGGACTCTTCATCATGCCGAATTATGCTCCAAGTCCTACTGGTCTGGAGCATCGTTTGCAATGGCCCATGTGAGCCGGATAATTATAGTTAGCAGAATTCCACCCAAAAAAGAAACAGAGAGAGGTGGCAGGAGGCTGGTACCGTGGCTGGTTTTCTGTGACGAGTGACAAAGCCGCTTCAGCTCCAACACCGTCAACCTTTGTGCGCGTCTGGCCCTAAAGCTCTGCCAGTTTTCCAGAAGCTATTTTCATACTCCTGCTGCTTCGGCACTCCTTGGAACTTGTGACACTTCTTGCACCAAACAAAGGTGCCCAAGGGTGTGACTACCAGAGAGCACAACCCAGGTGCCCACAGTGCCAAGCAGCCCCGGACCTGAGCTGCAGAGCAGGGAGGAAACCTGACCAAAGCCCAGCAGGCACAGAAACCTCCTCATGGTGTTGGGGGTGTTATGCTGCCCATTGTAGAGGGAAATTTTATTTAATACTTCTCTGAAGGAACAAGTTAAATGGTCTTAGCAAATGCTCCCTCCCTGTAGGGGGCCAGGCTGCACACCAAGCCCCGTGACTACCCCGTACATCCCTGCTGTGCCAAACTCATGACAACAGTAGCTGAGATAATCCCCCCTCGTGGGGCTGGACCCCCAGACCACCCTGCCCGCACCATGCCCTGCCTGTCCTTCCCTCACCCCAAAGCACAGCTCCGTGGGCTGCACCACCAGTGATGGCAGCAGCACAAGAGAGGCTGCCGCATCTGCCGGGAAACTGACACCTCCTCAAAAGATCTTGACATCCTGACAAGCAAGACGACGCCTCGACAGTCCCTCAGGAAGCACAGCACCAGCTCCGGAACAGCTCAGCCTCCAGCAGCCAGAGAGGGCAACAGCAGCAGGGCATGTTTGGCAGAGGGCATCTCCCCCTGTCCCCTAAGGCTGGGAAATCAGCTGAGTGCTGGATCCTCCACCCCAGGCAGATGGGGAAATGCTCACATGTGCACAGGCCGAGAGGTTTAAAGTCAGGACCTCTGAGACTCTGCTGCTGCCTGTCCTGGGAACAAACTGCAACGCTGAGGGTCCCTGGGGAGGCTGGTCGGCAAAATGCTGCCATCCTCTGAGCACAGCCCAACAACAGCAGCTTCAGGTTCATCCATGCAGGCTAAATCCCATCTCCCTCTGCAGCACTGAGGATGCTCAATTCAGGCAAAGCTGGGAAGTCAGAGCTACTGCAGCTGCAGAGCCAGAGGCAGTGGTAGTGCCCAGGAGGCTGGCAGGGCCCCTCAGAGCTGCACTGGCAGGAGTTTCATGCAGTAACTCCTGTACCTTCCCATGCTCTGCACTGCCCTGAATGCTGTGCTGCTCCTCCCCAAAGGGAAACCCCACCCCAGGGGAGCCCAGCCCAAGTCCTAGAGCTCCAGGTTGAGCTGAGTCCCTTGGCACACTTCATTTTAGCTGTTACTCAGGGTGCACTTACAGAAGTCCAGCCCCACAGATGTGCTAGTGAGGCAAAGAGGTAGCAGGGCAGCATACAGAAATGCAGAGGACTCCTTCCCCAAAACATGCTCTCACATCCTCTCTTCTACACTGATTTATTTCCAGCTTCTTGCTCATTCATCCGCTGTCTGCAGCATTTCCTTCCCAGCCAAGGTGAGCGGGAGTTTTTAACTCTAGTTCCACCCAAGCACGGGCCCGCTCCTGCTCCCTTACTTGGTGAATCCCACTGCCCCATTGTCACTGGCATTTAGAAGGTCAGCTCTGCTGACAGCTTGAACCTCAGATTCATCAAGTGCCAGGAACCTCTCTTCTGGTAGAGCGTGGTCGCTCGTCAGGGGTGTTGATACCCAAGGTCAACAGGAGCCGTCTTACTCTTGTCAGTGGAGGACAGCAGAGGACTCGACAGCTCAAATTGTTTCCCTGGGAGATACAACATGTCACCTGTGCAGGCTCTTTGCTGGGGCATGGGAGCCCCAGCAGAGCTGAGATCTCTCAGCGCAAGGGCACCTGCACACCGAACAGCCCCCCAAGCCTCACACGGCATCAAAAGGGAGGAGGGGACGCCTGCTGCCTGCCAACACCTCGTCATGGATCCACTTGGCTCCAGAATAGGACTGGTACAACTCACGGTCTCCTCTGGACCACCGAGCTTCCCCTCGCAGGTGAGGTGTAAACCCGGCCTGTCCTGCACCCCTTCAGCCACCCCACGAGGCAGTAGGACACCAGTGCCACTGCCCCGCTCCAGCCTGGCATCACCAGAAGCAAGGCCACCCCAGCTGAAGGAGTTACGGCAGAGGGGAGCTAAGTAGAGGAAGCTTGAAGACCAGAGCCCATCCTGTCCTGCCTGAAGCTTGGGCTGCAGGGAACAGCTTGCACCGCAGTCAGGGAGCGGCTGGTCTTGCTTTCCCCGGCCAGGGCGAAGGAGCATTTTTGGCTGCAGTAACCTCGGATCCCTCCAGCAGCGCTTTGCCTCCCAAAGCTACAAATGGCTTCGCAAGGTTGGCATAATCATTTCACCGGGGATAAACTGCACCCCTGGCCAGAGCCCACCCCTGCAGAACCCCCTCAGACCCGGTGGCCAGACCCAGATCACCCCCGCGGGCACTGTCCCCGGTGCAGGGAGGGCAGGGCCCGGTGGTGACTGCTCCTTTTGGAGCCACCTGTGCCAGGGCACGGAGGGCTGACCGCGAGCACCCGTCCGATTCCCTCCTCGCCGCGCACGGTAGGGCTCCGGCGGCCCCGCACCGGTCCGGGGGGCGACGCGGGACGGCACTCGCCGCACAAGCGGCGGCCGGGCCAGGGCAGGAGCGCACACGCCGCGGAGCCCCGACCGCCGCCCCCCCCGTGCGGCGGGCACGCCGAGCCCGGCTGCCCTCGCTCCGGCCGGTAACGGCCTTTCCCCGGGGACCCGGGAGGGACGCGAGACCCCGACGGCGCCTCCGCCGCGCGGCGCTCAGCACCGGGGGGGAGGGGGGTTTCGTCCCACCCCGACGCCCCAAACTTTCCGTCTGGGCCGCACTTACCTGCCGGTGCCGTCCGTGCGGGCCGGGGACGTCGCTGCCCATGGCCGCCGTCCGCCGGTCAGCGCCGCGTCCGCGGGCCTGTGCGGCCGGGGGCCGCTGGCATCGCCGGGCGCGGCGGCACCGGTAACGCTGGGCTCGGCTCGGCGCGGGGCTGGGCTGGGAGGGGGCGGCGGGAGCCGAGCGGCCCCGGTACCGCGCGAAGGAGCGCAGCGCCGCCTGCCGCCCCCCGCACACCGGCCCCGGTAACCGACGATCCCGGGCTGGCACCCGGCTCCGCACCACCCCGCCCCGCCGCCCGGAAAGGCGCTGCCCCGCCCCAATTAGCCCCGGTGCTCATTAGGGTAGCCAGTAGGGGGGACTGGTCAGAGCTCATTGACCTGAAAATCAATTTCTCCCCCCCACGCTTTTTTAAAAAAAAAAAGAAAAAAAAAAAAAAAAAAAAAAAAAAAACCAAGGGGGGATGACCCCGGCGAGCCAAGAGAGGGGCCGAGCCGTGCAGGGACAGACAGGCAAACAAGCCGCGAAGCCCCC
>JANHGN010023081.1:0-70628 GCA_024605025.1 Megaceryle maxima | reverse complement strand
AAAAAAAAAAAAAAAAAAAAATTTCCTTTGAATACCCAGATATCAGCAAAAACAAAAATGGCAGAGGAGCTGTTCTGACACTGTAAGAACTTTCTACAGATTATTTTCTCTCCCTTTGTCATCCAGCAGGTGGGAGGAGATCAGCACCAGTTTTCATACAACTATTCACCAGCCTCAGGGAACATATCAGCATTGTTTTTCACTCTCCTAGAAAGAAAGGAGTTGGGTGTCACAGTGTCAGTATTTATGAATTGCAACCAAGGGACACAAGCCCAGCAATGTCTGCACTTCGGAACTGACATCTGGGGTTACAGGCTGGCTGTCAGCAGGCAGGGGCAGCATGGACATCAACTCATCTGCTGGCCTCTTTTCACTAGCTGTTTCCCCATCAGTTTTAGACATTTCTAAGGTTACTTCTGTAAATATAGCTTCTGAGGACATCCAGAAGACACTGTTCTGCTATGCCAAAAATACTCTAAAAATGAAAAGATTATTAGCACAAGTCAGTGAAGTTGCTCTGCCAGAAAGTGTTAAGTAGACTGCTGTGCTGCCCACCTGGCAATGAACTTTGGTCATTTATCCTTGTCCTGATCATGGAGCAAGGGCACTGAGAATGCAGGGAATGTAAAACCTGGGAGAGAGATAAAGGTAATGAACCTGTTTGAGGGAGAACTGAGGGACAACATAGTCTGCCCATGGAAGCAGGGCTTGTGAACTCCTAGTTCATCCGAGTTTTATTTGTGCCACAGTGATGTTTGCAGGTAAGTAAAAGCATGAGCACATAAATGTCAGTGCAATATAGGTAGCAATGGTGGTTCATGTCTGGGATCATGCTAGGGAAACAGCTTATTTGGAGAAGATGTGATATTTCATTGTTCTCTGGTCTTATTAGGAGGTTGAGGAGAACATCAATTGATGGTTAAGTCTGTACCTCTGAGAATGGCTAATAATGAACCCTTAATTGCTTGTATCAGTACAGATAGCTCTTAAGAAAAAAGCCTACTGAAAATGTTGCTGACTCCAAAAGTATTTTATAAGCTGATATCATTTTGGCTGTGTTAAACTATGATAGAATATTTGTTGTAACAAAATTTTAAATGGCTTTGAATCTAAAAGCAACTATGGCACTTCTTTTCTGAAGAAGTATGTAATTTTTACTCTCAAATCCCCTTCTATTAACTTGTATTTTTCCTTTTTAAGGAAAAAAAAAGAAGGAATTTAGTTCTCATCTGCAAAGACAACTATGAAAAATACTTCTGAAAGCATTTGATGACTTAGAGGTCAAATTATGAAAGAAGTGAGATTTACTTATGCATCAGAGTCAAATTTGGGCTTCTTTCTGACTCTCATTTGATAATGATCTGTCTCATATGGTTAGTCAGGGTGTTGTGAAACACAAAGTACCTAGTTTGACAGTCTGGGATTATTTTGCCTGACTTCAGCTACCTAGAAGTCAAGAAATGGGCCTGAACTACTCACCTGGCTCCATCATCAGTGGACACAGGGAAACTTGTTCCATCTCCTTAAGATGGAGTGCGTCATCATCCAGAAGAGTCCACCTCTCACAACTAATAGGGAATTACAGCAGATGGAAAGCAAAAGATCACAATATCCTTACGGACAGAGTCTAGGTAATACAGAATGCTGTTACTGGGATGTAGATGGAAGCATATCACATCAAGAAATTGGGGTGACCCTCCATGATTGCAGCACTGTTAAGAACTGGATCAGTCTGTAGTTGGAGAGTAACAACTAATTATGCAGATGACTTTCATACATGGGGAGCTGGAAGGTGCATCACAGCCTTTGCTCAAGTTCCAGCTCACTTGATCTAGTTTTGAGTTTACATTTCTGAGGTTGATTTCTCATTACCAGCATCAGTTATACTAGTTTTGACTGGAAGTTTTGCAGGCTGACTGAGATTATTTGGAATCTGCAGCATCATTTCTGGTCTATTCTAGAACAGAAAGTCCTACAAATTATGGTTTTAAAGTACACTGGGCTGGATATTGTTAAGCTGACATTTGTAGGCATTGTAAAATATCTGATAATTATAGAGTATAGTATGACAGAAAGTCTTACTTCTTTTCAACGTGTCATGAACTGAACATTCTTCAGGGCTATGTACTTAATTACGTGCATTAAATTCTTCACAAAAAGTCTCCTTAATAACTTTTCAAAATGAAAACTTACTCTTTAGACAGTATAATGGCCATCTCTATGCAGCCTATTTTAGGGTGATGCCTACTGATGGGGAACTTTGCTGTGCAAGATATATATTTGAGGAAGTAGTTATTTATTTAGTCTACCTGTAGAGACAGACAGTGTTTTTCACTGACTCATCTTAGTCATCAAAAAGATTTGGGATCATTTGTCTCCAACCACACCTGACACACTGCTGACATTTGTTGGGATCATGTGTTTGTTGTGGGACTGCTATCAGGACAGTGACAAGATCCAAAAGGAAAGGAAAAAAAGGAAAAAGCTACTTTTAAAAAAAGTGTAACAATCTGTTTGTGTATCACTTTGATGTGTTCTTCATCATATGCATTTTATGGCGATGAAACAGACTATGAGATTTGGTGCCTGCTTCTTCACGCTTCTGGATATTATCTTCAGTCCTGTGTGATGAAGTTCAAAATTCTGTGTGCCTGAGGCTATCCACTTGAATAGGAAACATATTCATATGTAATGCATTCTGAAAGTGACATAAAAAAATAAGGTAACAGTGAAATATCAGTGAGGATACTCAATGAACAATGCAAAAGGATCCTATTTCTGATGGCACTGTTGTGCAACTCAGCTTTGTGGACAAACCGAACCTATGTCACAAAGATCAAAGAAAGGAGGAATTGTTCAGCTGGTTATATACTGCTGCAAAGAGTGGAGATAGCAACAAAAAATCAGAGATACTCGTTGTTAAGAAGAAAATTAATTTAACCAGCATTCTGAAACCTGCTGCAATAACTTACACTGTAAAATCTCCAGTAAAAGAGTAAAAGAGCAGTATGAGAAGGAGACAGCATAAGGAGGGTATGTTCTCTCTTAAGAAAAGCCATGGAGTATTTTGGAATTGTAAGTAAATCAGATCCATGGGTGCTTTAGTGCAAAATGGCTCAATGTACTAAATAATAAGAAAGTATAAAATACCACTGGAGAAAAAGAGTCTCTCAGAGACCATTGAAGCAGATTAGAGAATAGGACAAAACACAGACAAGTGGAGGAAGAGAAGCTCAGACAGAAAAATATGGAAGATAACTGAAAGCTGTTTAAGAGTCAATGGATTAAAAAAAAAAAAAAAAGTTTCAATTTCATAAGCATAACAGAGAACAATGTTGTTTAAAATGCCATCCTGGGTCAATATATGAAGCAAATGTATAGTTAGAAAATAAAAAGCCTACATAGCAAATTGACAAAACAGGATATATATAGCAATCAATATAAATAAGAAGTTATATAATGTAAAAATAGAAAAAAAAAAAAAGGCAACAGAGGAAAATCATTGGCTGACAGGCCTTAAAATAATAAAATGAGTTAAGAGTACATTAAGAACAACAGAAGTCTTAACAAGGGTACATGCTGCTGCTTGATGCAGATGATGAAATGATAATGTCATACAAAAGCCAAATATTCAATAAATATCTCTGTTCTGCATTTGGAAAGAAGAAAGATGCTGCACATGGGCTGATGAAAAATTTTCCACTCCATTAGTGACCAGAAGGAATGTAAAGTATGTACTGGGGGTAAATATTTTAAGATCAGCAGGTCTGGATAGATTACATGGGAATACTAATAAAGCTATTTAACTGATCTCTAGCCTGTTGATACTGATATTGCATATATCCTGTAACAGTGAGGAAATATCAGAATGATAGAGAGTGTCTGTTTTATGACAACATTAGCAAAATGGCAAAGTCGATAATCCTAACAGATGTGCACCAGCAAGGCTAATAGTAGTTCAGGGAAAAAAAAAAAAAAAGCTGATAGAGAATCCTCTGACAAAGAATAGGAAAACCTATGGATGCATTTTCCACCATCAAAATAAGCAAGAATAATTTAAGCAACCCTGTAACGAGCAGGAAGATGGGTAGAGATGCTCTTAAGTACTTTCTAACTTGTACCTTCTGTGTTTCTATGAAAAGATAACATGATTGCCAACAGAGAGTCCTCATTGCACAGGAGAGAATTTATGTACAGGATGTGAATTCTGCTTGACTTTATTTCTTGCATTGCTTTCTTGCTGAATGCTTCTTTGTGTATAGCATTCAGATCAGGGACAGTGCTGGACCTTTGTACCTGGATGACTCCCATTCACTGAAAGAAACATAGGACACAGGATGGTTGAAGCATAAGGAAAACTCACCGAATCACACAATCACAATGGCAGGGTTTGGAAGGGATCTCTGGGGATCATCCAGTTCAACCCTTCTGCTAAAGCAGGTTCACCTAGAGCAGTTTGCACAGAAACACACCCAGGTGGGTTTTGAATGTCCAGAGGAGACTTATCAAACTCTCCGGGCAGCCTGTTCCAGGGCTTTGTCACCTTCACAGGAAATAAGTTTTTCCTTATGTTCAGCTGGAACTTCCTGTGCTCTAGCTTGTGCCTGTTGCCCCTTGTCCTGTCACTGGGCACCACTGAAAAGAGACTGGCCCCATCCTCTTGACTCCCACCTTTTAGATATTGATAAGCATTGATAAGATCCCCTCTCAGTCTTCTCCAGGCCAAGCAGGCCCAGGTCTCTCAGCTTCCTTGTAAGATAGATGCTCCAGTCCTCTATCATCAATTTAGCCCTTCACTGGACTGTCTCTCTTGAACTGAGAAGCCCAGAAATGGACACAATACTCCAGATGTGGTCATCACATTGCTGGCTCATGGTTAACTTGTTGTCCACCAGGACTCCCAGGTCCTTCTCTGCAGAGCTGCTTTCCAGCAGGTCTACCCCAAACCTATACTGGTGCATAGGATTATTCCTCCCCAGGTACAGGACCCTGCATTTGCCCTTGTTGAACTTCATTATGTTCCTCTCTGCCCGGCTCTCCAGCCCGCCCAAGTCTCACTGAATGGCAGTGCAAACTTCTGGTGTGTCAGCCACTCCTCTCAGTTTTGTATGATCAGCAAACTTGCTGAGGGTACACTCTGTCCCTTCATCCAGGTCATTGATGAATACATGGAACAGGACTGGACCCAGCACTGACCCCTGGGGAACACTGTTGGCTACAGGACTCCAACTGGACTCTGTGCCACTGACCACAACCCTGTGACCTCTGTCATTCAGCTGGTCTGGCTAAGTTTGTCTGCTGGACATAAAGCAGAACAGAATACAGCCATGTCACCTCTGGTTTGTGAAAGCCATGGAAGTAGTATTAGGATGAATTTTAGATTCGGTTCTGTTCAACATTTTCATCATTGTACTCTAAGTAAATATAAACTCACTGCTGATAAAATATGCAAGTATTAGGAAGCCTGGTGGAATGGCAATGATGAGGGGAAAGCATTTGTAAAGAGCAGGCTGTATCACCCAACAGATCAGACACGTTCAAGTAAAAAGCCTTTTATTACATACAAATGCAAAGTTATGCATGTGGGAAACAGATAGGAGATTAGGAGATGTGTAATCAGAAACTCTACCCTGGAAAATAGCACTCCAAAAAGGATTAGGGTCGCCAGAGTATGGAGCAGTTTCACTCCAGTGAGATACTGTGGCAGAAAGGGTGAAATCAACCCTTGGATGAATAAACATGGGAATGGTGAGAAGAAGTATTAGGTTGCTTTTCTTCTTTTTGTGGTACTTATGAGACTAATCATATGCAGGACATTTATTTTCAAAGGCTGTTGAAAAGCTGGGAAAGGTGCAAAAGAAGCTTGATAGTTATTCAAGATCTAAAGAAAATGCCATATTGTAGAAGATTTGCAGTGCTCAACCTGCCTGACTCACTTAAAAAGGAGATGATTTATACCTCGATTAATGAATTGATAACTGTTGGAAGCATAAAATGCTATCAGGAAAGGACTCTGAGCAGGCTAAGTCATACTGAGGACTGAGTGCAGGAAATACAAAGCCAGACAAATTCAAGTGAAGAATGAGACGCAGAAAATGATTAACCACTAGAACAAGCTAATGTGGTGAATTCTTTATCTCCTTATGTCTTCATATCAAGACTAGATGTTTTTCTTATCGGCCTACAGCCAACTACAAATTGTCAAGAATGAGTTATAGCATTTAATATTGGAATATATCCACAAAAATTAATGGTCTATGATAGCTAAGAGATCATACAAGGCGATAGTGATCTCTGTGATCCATTATGCTATAGGGGAGAAATGTATTTATTACTTATTATGATTATGTCAGTAAGTGATAGCTAAACATGCTACTGCCCTTTAAGTGGTGCCATTTTAATGATCACAAGATGAATTAAGGTTGTCAAGAGAACTAATGAAAGAAACTGAAGGACTGTGAAAGCCCATGATTGATTTTCTTTCTTTAGATATTCCAGTAGATGGCCACTTTACCAGGTGAACTGGCATTATACATGGGAAATGTAAGTTGCTGGGTGACTTCCTTTCCCCATCTTTGTTCCTCAGTCTACAAACTTCTTTCTCTGGCTGTGACCTCCATCTCTGGTAAGTAAGTAACCTGGCCTCATGCGCACATTGTAATAACAAAACCAGACAAAGTATTTTTGGAAGGCGTGAATGAAAGTCGAGATGCCCAAAACAGTTTATTACTCAGAAAATGTAAAACGAGCCCCACATTTCCAAAGGAGGTAATGTTGTTAACATTATTTCGATGCTTGAATATGAGAACCTCCTTTGCCAAAGTTATTTGATGTCCGGATCACCAATGGGAATAGGCATGAATTGCTGCTAATTTAATCTTGAGAACTCCCACAGTAGTGACCTGCATATCTGGGTGCCTAAATGCTTTATAGGGTTGAGCCTGTGAGAACTTTCATCCTCTATAATCCCAAAGCACTTTAGAGGCCTCCATGGCTCCAGGGAAAAGCATGGGTGCTACCAGTGCACAGCCTTTCAATATAACAGTTTAAGAAACTGAAGAATCTCATCAGTAATGCCACTTCAGGGGAAATTCAGGTAATGAAGAATGAAGAAGGTCAGGGTAGGTAACTTGCATTTATAGTATACAGTTTATCTGACAGATTTACCCTCTTGCTGCTTAAGCACTGTTTGTGAACAGCTTTTGTTCATTCAGATTATTTTTTTGTTCAAAAAGCTCTTGGCCTGTGGAATGTTCTTGAGTAGTTCATAGTGAATATTTGATACATGTCAGTAAAGAGTCAAACCATGATTTTTAGCTCTGAATTGCTTTTATGTATTCATTTGACTCATCCACTTTCCACATAATTTCATATCTCAGAGGAACACTTTTTCAATTTCATTCATACCATTTAATTGCTCCCAACCTTCTTCGTTTATGGGGTTTTTTTTAATATTGTAACTCCTGTCTTTTCCATCATTTTCCCTCATCCATTCTGCTCCTCTCCCTGATTTATTATCACTACTTGACTAATGTTTGAGAATTGTATTGTAAGTGACTTGGAGCAGATACTTGTCATTCTACTGTTGTGCAGAGCACTTCGCATACATGTCATGTTGTTTAAATAAAAACTACAACTCCAGAAATATTTAGTGTCTCAATCATATTTTGCAGTATAATATGTACCAGAGACATTATATGAAATAGAATTACTTATTATAATTATCCCATCTCTGGCACTGACATTCAAAAGCATTTTAGGTAAATCACCTGCCTTCTCTCTTCTCTGTCTCAGTGTCTTAGCTAGCTTAGAGTCACAAGATGTGCCAGTGAAGTACAAACACTGGTACTCTATAAATCCTTCAAATCTAACACTTCTTTGCTTATCCTGATTTCTACTGGCATGTCTCAAAGCCTTCTAGCAAAGGAAATGTGTTCCCTATTTTACATCTGGGGAAACGGAAGAATGGAGAGGTGAATTTGAGGGAATTGAGAAGGCCTGAAGTATATCTGTGAACACAATCCAAGTCTCCAGGGCTCCAGTCTCCTGACATTTATAATGGGCACTTCTCCACAAGATAAGATTATTGGATTGAGTCAGACTGCACATGTCCAGGTTTGTCTAATGGCTTGCCCCTCCCAAAAACAATGTTTGCATTTTGTTAGACCTGCCAAAAGAACAGAAAACTGAGTTGCCTTCAAACCCTTCAGGACCTGTAATTTCCACATATATGGTATTTGCTTTTCTTCTGCTAAATCCAGAATAGAAACCCTGGAGAATTCTAGGCTTACCTTGTCAGACATCAGTCATGTTTCTGGTAACTCCTGTCTGCTGCTTGTTCTAGAAGAAGTCACAGGCTGCTCTGTTCTGAAGGACCCATCTGGCTTCTAATCTACATGAAGGCAAAGGTGTCAGGAGGTAGTGCTTTGCTGAGCAATTTATCTGTCCGTCCAAAAAGATGATCCTGAACAACATCCCAGAGGGAACTCAAAAGCTTTGACAGTCTCTGTGAGAATGCCTTGCTAATGTTCATTTCCATGGGTACCTTGAATAGGAACACCCCTGGACATGGCTTTCCTAAACAGGCTACCCTGGCAGTAGGAGATGCCTTGCTGCATGGTAGAAGTTTTAGGAGAAAAAATGCCCTATCTGCTGTGTTTAGTTTCAGAGCCAATCTCTCTCCAAGCCAGAAGGTATGTCAGGTAACTATTACGGAAAAAATGTCTTGAAGAAAAGCAGGTAGTGCAAAGCTAAGTTCTCATGCAAACTTTACTATAATGATTTATATCTAGAGGAAAAAATAGGCTCTGAGTAAGGGAATGATTTCAGAAATTCCAGAGAGAAAGGCCAGAGCTTTCAAAAACAACTCTGGGTACCATGGGGACTGCTGCCCAGCCTTTAAATTTTGAGGCTTATCCCAAGAACACCTTATGCCAGAGACTGGAACATACATGGTTAAATGAACAAATGTTTAGAGGGCTTCACTTTTGGGCAGAGAACCTGGATGGACTTAACTTATGCCTTTGTGGATTGAGTGCTTTGTGAGGAGTCATGAGTATGGTTTTAGTGGCTGAAGCCATAAAAAGAACCCAAGTGTATTCTGTATAGAACTTACAAGGAGAAAAAGAAGCTCCTGTGACAAGCAAAAGTAAAAAAAGAGAGAAACCCATCACACTAGGGAGTCTCATCCTGGTTGGAATCATATTTGAAAATTTTCTTCATTTTTTTTTTTCAGTAAACTCACTGAATGAGTGCAAATCCATGGTTTGTATTTTTTTTGTCCCTCACCAAAAAGTAAAAAGGACAAAAGGGAGAAAAAAGAAGTAATTTCCATGTTACTGCATGAAAACTTACGCAAGGTGATCTGACACAGCATGTGATTTGTGGTATTCTTCAAAATGCACTTCTTTCCCTCTTCAAGGGTTTGAAGAGTATTTGTCACCACAGTGACAGGGGGAGCACTCAGAAAAAAAAAAAAAATTTATTTCTTTGTGAGCTTCAAGATTGCTCTTTGTTCCTCAGTTTCCTAACAGAGAAGCCCATGTTTTGGATTGTACCTCTGTGAGGGGTTTATTAAATATATACCCAGGGATGTGAAATTCCTAAGGAGGCTGCAGTACCTCCTCAGGCAAACAGGAGAGAAAAAGCCAAATCTCCTCATAGAGGAGACACCCCTCATTTAAATTTGAGAGGTTTTAAACAATTGTAATGAAGTTTTCCATGATAAGTGTCTCCTCCAATGCACTGGATGGTTGGAGTCAGACTAAACCAGGTCTGGATAGAGAATGGAGGGTGTTACAATGTGAGAGTCCCATTTTATTTGTTGCAGAAGCCATTAGCATGAAGAGAGAAGCAGGAAATCAGGGCAAGGATGATTTAAAGAGACAGGTGGTTAAACCTTGCTCTGGAAAGATGGATTCCATTCCTCGTTAGTCCCTAAGTAATGTCAGACAAGACACTTGGACTAAACTGGTAAGACTAATGCTGGTTCCTGATTTTTCAGGTGCTCCTTTTTCTAGACTGGGGCTGGATTTACAGAAGGGATGAGCATCCATAGCTGGAACGTAAGTACAAGGAGTCATACAAAACTAAATCCTCTGGGGAAAAAGAGATGACATGAATCTCAAATTTATGATTCCTTTTAACTGCAACATGTCTGAGCTTCAAACCCCAGTTTGCAGAGTGAGATTTTACCTCTGTGGGAATGACTACACTGTCAGCAACCTTTGTGATGCATTTAGATACCAGTGTAATAACCACATCAGAGAGTTCCTTAAGAAATAATTTTTTTTTTCTTTTTTTTTTTTTTTCAGTGTAACTTTTGGGCTGTAAATAAAATACAAATTATGGTAAGGGAATAAGATCTGGCAGACACGAAATGGATGAGTGAGGAACCAGCTTGGGTACTGCTGCACTGCACTTCTTAGTGTGCCCAGATATGAAAGCATGTAGCAAGCAAATATGGTTATGCTGGTTTCCAAGATGTTTCCATACAGTCAGGTGTGATGCTGCACCCAAATGAATAAATCCTCCTCAGATCAGGCAGGGTGGTGCAGAGACATCTGGGTCTGGCTTTGGGCACACATATAGATGAACTAGATCAGGTGTTGTATATAATCTGTGTTATTCCAGATAAAGGCAATGCATGCATGATGGGATTATGAGATCATTAATAAGATCAGATGCATCTCCTGTGCCTTTCTTTTCATCTTTTAGCCAGCTTCTGCTGTACAAACTGGGATGCTCTGCAGAGAACTGTGCTCTATCCCAGCACCAGGCCTTGGAGAGCTCAAGCCTCCCAATGAATGCCTGACAACGGGCAGTTCTAGAAATCCTCTCTCCTTTGTTCCTGAGGTTCATCCTGCTCCCACTTTCAATGTATTATAATTTCAACTAAATTGTCGTGGGTTGGTTTTTTTTCCCCCCTCTTCCATTACTAGCTTGGGCTGAAAGAAACAAGGCTGGACAGAAAAATAACTGTTTTTTCTGGACCAGCTAATGCAGCTGTGGAGAGCTGAACAAGCTCTCAGGTGTACAGCACCACACCAGGTGCTTGCTCTAACATTTCTCCTTCCTGCCTGTCCCCTCAGCATGGTAGAGCGTTTGTCTTCATTCCCCTCACCCCTGCCTCACTGCCTCCTCCTTCCTTCCTTCTTTCTCATTCTGGGAGCCCTCTCCTTTCTCCTCACCTCCTCCTTCCTCTCTCTGCTTGCTGTGACTAGACAGGAGAATGCAGATTTATGTATTCCCTACATGTGCTTCTCATTTTTTCCGGTCCATCTCTGGCTGTTGATTTCTCCTTCTCATAGGTGAGTATCTCCTAGCTCTCTTCTTCCTTTCTCTTTGACCTTTCTTCCGCTCCTTGTCAGGCATTCTCTCCTCTCATGCTGTGAAATGTTCTTGCTGTCTCATACTGTGAAATAGGATCTCTCTCATGATCTCTCTTGACTATGTCTCTAGCATGGTCCTCAGTGCTTTCTAACGGATTCTATTGCACAGTAAATACATAAGCACTGCATCAGGCTGCTGTCCTCTGTAGCTGCCTATAGGATATGGTATTTTAAAGATGCTTCTTAGAACATCAAAGATGCCTTATTTATCTTAGCATTTTTCTTCTCAGATCTGTTGAAATATAGATAAAGCAAGTGGTTTTTTTTTCGTCCCACTTGAGGTCACCAGCACATGCAGTGCAGCACAGCTCAGATGCTGAGGTAGGGCTAGCTGTGCATTATTCTCCATTTCCCCTTTAAAATGCTCCATTTTTCTGATACTCCAGCTCTCGCAGAGAGGTTGTGCAATCAGGTGACTCGGTGACAGGCTGGTTTGCTGCATTGTGGCATCCTCAGAGCAGCCACAGCAGTTTGTACACAGAGCTCCCCGGGGCGAACTCTGACCGGGACGCCAGCCAGTCACCCAGGCACTCCTGGGTTCCGCAGAGCTATGCAAAGCCACAGCATTTTCCAAGTGTGCAGCATCTGCTGGCCCTGCAGTTTGGGACTGAAGGAACTGTCTCTTGAGACAGACCTGCCTTTGACAGAGTCACTGTGGCCAGACATCTTGAGAAGCCTTCCTTATAATTGCCTCAGGGCCTGCACAGATCTGATGTTGACTCATCATTGGGACCATTTATTATTGATATCAGAAATGCTGAGTCATTAAACAGAGGTCATAAAACCATCCTTATTCTGCTAAAAACATTAGCTTATCATTTCTGGTACTACAGAAGGCAGAAGAGACCAGGAAACCTGGTGCCTGTAAGAAAATGTGGACCGCATCAGGTGCCCAGGAAGAGCAGAGAAGAGCCTGAAGTCAGTAGTTAATGAGGAAAGTCGGGGTGTTGCTTAAACGCAGGTCTCTGGATCAATGGCCACTTCTGAGTCTGTGTCACTTGAGGTTACCATTTTAGCCCACAATACTTTGATGTCACTCTCTGTAAAGAATGTCCCTGACTGCTGTCTGCAGACTGTAAGGCACTTCAGAGATATTAGCTCTCTAATCCTCACTGCAGAGAGCTGTGGTTACCTTCATTTTTTCCAGAGGGAAGCCAGAGGTACAGAGCAGTCATTTGTTTACTCGTGAACTCTGGTTCAGGACTGAAATCTCCCAATGTCTAATCCTAGAGAAAGTTGTGGGGTTTTTTTGTTGTGGTGTTTTTGGTGGTGTTTTTGTGTGTGTGTGTGTGTGTTCTTGTGCTGCTGAAGTGTTCATGTAGAAAGGGAAACGATTTTAATTTGTGTTACTTACTACCTATACTTTATTTTCTTACTTTTCTTCCTCGGGCAATTTTCTGAACCTGAAGAGATCCTCCTGGGTGGAAAACCACTTTCTGTAGAGATTATGTTTCACTGTTTTAACAGTGAAGCTGCATACACGTATTTCCTTTGATAGATGTGTTTGATTTCCTGCACTGCTGCCCTGTCAGCATAAAGGCGTAACAGGCGCATGGGGGTAATATTCCTTAGCAGCTCAGGGGTTTTGTTTTTGTTATGGATTTCTTCAAAAGAGCAAATATGAAGAACCCGTACCGTGGGCTCACCATCCATGAAGTGTTGCCATATCGTGTATCCAGACAAACACTCCAGGCTTTTGGGGAGTTTTTTGGGTAGGATATTCCCGCCGCACACCTGAGCACACACCGGTCCACGCCGGCACGGTCCGGTTCTCTGGAGGAAGCATGTTCCCTCCCAAGGGCTCCCCCCCTCCCTCATCCCGGCAGGCCGCGGGGGGAAGCACTCGGCCGGGTCCCGACGGTTGCGGACCGAGCAAACCGCCTGCCCCTCTGCGGTCGGGAGGGCGCGGGCCGGCGCCCCGAGGGGAGGCTGGCGGCAGCCGGGTGGCCGCCGACGTGCCGTCGCTGGGGAGGCAGTGCGGGGCAGTAGGGAAAGAGTTAAAGGAAGGTGGCGGGGCAGGCCGGCTGTCGGAAGCGAGCATGTGCAGATTGCAACCGCATCCATACTACAGGCGAGTGTCAGTGGTACACTTCACCTCCCGCCGCTGCGGCTGCCGGGCACCCATGGACACTGGTGAGGCGATGAGTCGAGCCGCGGCGCAGCCGCGAGGGCCGGGGGGGCGCCGAGCCGCGGCACCGGCACCTGCCCGCGGCCCGCCGCCGCCCGCCCCGCCGGTAGATGCGAGCGCCCGCGGCGGCCTCTCCGCAGCCGAGAGGCGTCCGCAGCGGATGCGCTGCCCGGGGCAGAAGGCGGGGGCTGGCGCCCAGCGCCGTTGGTTCGCATTCGGGCGGCAGGAGGGCCGTGCCGCTGCCGGGCTGCGGCCGCGCTTCCCGCCGAGTAGGCGTCGCGCTGGGAAAGCCGGGCGGCCGCCGACCCCAACGAGACAAAGGCGGGCGGCGGTGCCCGGGCGGCGGACTGCCAGCCGCCCCGCCCGCCGGCAGGCTCCGTGGGGGGCCCCGGGGAGGTGCGCCGGGGCCCGGGCCAGGGCTGTCGCCCCCTCCTGGGGAGCGGGGCTGCGCGGCGCGGCCTGAGGGAGCTGAGTCCCCGGCAGTGCCGCCCCCGTCGACTGGGCCCTGCCGCCCTCCGCATCCCCTCAAGGCGAGCGCTGAGGCGGGGGGGTGTCGTTGGGGGTTTTGCTTGGGAACCGCTGACCCGGCTGGGAGGAGGAGGGTGGAAAAGTTGTAGAAATTGGAGTTGCTTTTCATTTGAAAGTGTCCCTTTTTTGACAAAAATTAAGTGCTTCAAAACATCTTCTTACATTGATTTCAGTACAAAAAAAATATTTTTTTTTTGTATTGACTTGAACTTCATTCCAGGAAAGGAGAAACATATCTGAAACTACCCAGCCTTTGCAGAACAGAACTGGGAGGTGGGGACTAGCTGTGGTCCTTTTAGGGACTTCTCTGCAACATTGTGAATTACTCGGGTGTGTAAAACCCTGAAGGCAGGGACCCGGATATTAGGATCAGCTGAAAATGATGAGAGTTTTTATGGTGGCTTTTGTTGCATTTTCTCTCTCTCGCGCCTTTTTTTTTTTTTTTTTTTTTTTGGGGGGGGTGTTTATTCTCAGGATGTTTTCTTGTGTTCCATTTTTGCTATGAAAAAATATTCAGAATAGCTGAATTTTGGCAAAATGGAAAATCTGATTCTTTCTGTCTCCCATTGTGGTAGAGTTTTGAAAATTGCCTCTGGGATGCTCAGGAGCAGGGATGCTGGGAGGCCGGCCCAGTCCCTCTCATCTTGAGCTGGAGCATTACACTGGGACTTCCTAGAGAGTGTTCGGCATCACTGCTCCTAAACTGCTGGGGAGGTACAAACTTGTTAAGACTCCTAATTACACACCAGAAGCAGTAAAACTCTGTTAGATGAAATATTTTGCATTGTTCTTTGACATCATTAACAGGTTTGTCCTGTTTTCCTCTTAATTCTGAGGAAAATGCAGTCCCTGCAGGGACTGAGTTTTTTCGCAGGTGAAGCGGTAACAGCTGTGTGACTGCCAGAGCTCTGTGTGTTGGGGATTTGCAAGAAAAACAGGTTGCCTAAAGAGCTCTGTTCTATGGTATCCAGGAATGCAAATACATTAATATATGTACAGCATCAGTTAGAGATGGAGCTAGCTACTATTTGGTGGTAAACAGGAAGTCCTGAAAAGAAAAATTGCCATGAAATTATTAGGAAACAGAAAAGGAAGACTTATTGACATGGGATCGTTAATGCCTGTAACCACTTTTGGCTGGCACTGAGGAAAGCCCTGTAGGGAATCTGAAAGACACTCTGATGTCCATGACACATCCTGAAGATCCTTCCTGAATCTTGGCACCTAGTTCCAGTGAGAAGTTACGATCTCTTTGAAGCAGGGCTGTCAGTTTTTCTGTGTGTGGTGACAACAGCTTACTACTGTGGGTAAATTACGATTGCTCAACTTAATTTGAAAGGAGATACCTTCTCCCTGAGGAGCTTTCTGCCTGAGTCTGCAAATCTTGTAGTCTTTGTTGAGGCTCCCACTGAAGAACACAGGTGTCCCCCAGTTTGTAGAAGAGGAAACTGAGGTATGGAAGGGTGGTGTTTCACAAGCAGATGTCAAAATTGAAACTCCAAACCATTTGGTTTAACTAGTAGCTATAGCAGCTTCTTAAACTGAGATCAGCAATAGTGTTACAAGCAGCTTATTCACTGTCTGGAACATTTTGAGATCCTCTGATCACGGTCATACTGAAAAAGGAAGTAGTATAGCTTGGTGGAAGGGAAATGGAGGGGCAAGCAGGTGTTGAGGTAATAGTGCTCGTGACTGTGTAACATCTCTTTGCTGAGGTTCTGGCAGTGTGTTTGTATCCTTGGTCTTACACTGCAGGGTGACAGTGGAGGCAGAAAATGAGCTGCTTCATCAGGAGAGTTCAGATAATGCATTCTTGTGCAAGGGCCCCAGGACAGTTTACATAAATGGTCAAGGGGGTAAAACCAGGACGTGTGGGTTCAGACTAATCTAGATCTCTGCATATGTGTAGAAGTGATACTTGATAGTGGGGACTCTCCTTTTTTCTGACAATGCCATAATGTGAAGTGGTGCAGAGCAGTGAAAGGCAAATTTAACCTTGAAGGGAGATGCAGGTTCCTGAATTTGAGTGTAAGACAGGAAGAGGATTTTGGGTGAGGTGGTGGACTCAACAGTGTGTGGAGTCTTTAAATTGAGGTATCTTTTTACAATTTATACTTCTAATTCAGGTTCTTGGAGAAGTCCTCAGGAGCGAAGCTGTAGGAATCCCTTTGGCCTTGTAATTTGTGGACCTACTTACTGCCACACCTTGAGAGCTTTAGAAAGGAGGAGTTGGTTTGCAGTGACCTAAATGTATTTGTAATACCTGTCCATTTAGTCAAGACAATGACTGTACTCAGCTTGAGTGCTTCAGGGCTGCTGTCAGTCACTGCATTGTGTCCAGGAAGGGTATTTCCTCTCATGGCGCAATTAGCCAGATAAATTTAGGTTTTGCCTTCCTCTGAAGCATTAGAAATGAGCCACAATCAGGGACTGAGCATGTCAGGAAGAATGAGGTCTGGGGGCAGTGGGGGAAAGGGAGAGGAGACTCTGCACTCCTCCCTGGGGAAAAAAACCCAACATCTTTTTGCAGTCATCGTATGCTTTGATGGCCAGTCTAGTTTGTATCTCAGAATCAGAGTCCAGGGCCAGACTTTGTAGGTTTTCTCTTTCCTCTGCAGCATGGAATTGATCACTATGTGTCATCTGTGTGAGACTCATTTGAACAGTCCAATGCCAGTTTTGGAGTAGCCATGCTGGCCACAGCCCGATTTCTTGTGCTCTTTATTCATGGTATGCAAATCTAACCTCCTTAGACTAAAGGACTTCTGTCCTTACCCAAGGAACTGATCTCTGCTGCAAGAAACTGCATGAAATTTTAATAAGCTGTGATATGCAGGAGGTTTTCCTAGATTTTTGGTAGAGAGCCCTTTCTGGTTTGAACTTTCTGACAGCAAAGAAGTTTTTCCTCATGGACGATGAAGAAGTACCCTGAAAAAGCTCACAAAAAAGAGAAGCCTAATATGTTGAGGAGGCTTAAAGGGTAGTGGCATGAGGGAAACTTGCTTGTTCTGATGATAAAATCACAGAAGTAATGGGAATTTTTATTGCTGCCGGTCTTACCTTAGGATTCTTTGTTTCTGGATTGCCTTTAATAAGTGCCATGCTTAAGAAAATGAAATGAAGTTGTTGTGTGGTTTTGTCTTGTTTATTTTTTCAGTCTTGGGCAGCCTGTTACTACATGGCAAGACAAGAGAGGTAACAACATGACTAATTAAAGGGCAGCAATGCTTGGTTCCCTAGGGCTAATTACTCTGTAGAAAATGGGTCAATTACTTAGAGAAATTGTTTGCCAGCAGGAGGCTGGAAAATCTCTGTTCCCACTCCTCACCGTCCTTTTGTGGGAAGCACTGCCCACCTCCACAGGCAGTTGCAATACTTTGGTAAGCTTTCAGATGCCACAGCCATGTCCTGCAGATGAGGAAGTGGTACCTGAACAAACTTACGTGATCACTTCTGTCCTGTGTGTTCCTGCATAGCTGCAAATGGAGCAGTGTCCAACAGAGGTGTTCCTGGTTGTATCTGGGGTGAAAAACATGAATTTGAACAATCGAAGTGGGACTTTTCTTTCAAAATAAAATCTTGTTGTGAAAGGTGAAGCATATTGTGGTTTGATTTTTTTTTTTTTTTTTCCCCCCTTACTTTTGAAAGAAGATTGATCATCTAGGTAGCTAATGTTTTCCCACATAAAAAGTATTATCTGCTTGTGGCTTGCTTGGTATGGGCTTGTAAATGATCCTCTTTTACTTCTCAGATCTGCTTCCTGTATGTATTTTAGTATTCTCTGGTGACGGTCGCCTGACCGTGTTGCTTGCTCTTAGCTTTGTGGACACAGTACAGGCTGGGTGGGGCAGCAGAGGGTTGGTTTGCCGTATATATCAGAAATAACCTGGTCTGCTTTTCACGCTTCTGTGATGGCATGTGAAGCAGGAGTATCCAGATGGTGTCTGAGCTCCTAGATAAGGTGGATCTGCAGGCAACCAGAAGGAGTCCTGAAAGCAAGCCAGACTGGGCAAAGGCTTTGGCTCTGCAGGAACAGATTACCAACATCTGTGCCAATTGGGAACAACATGCTCTTTCTGGTTAGTCAGAGTGCCACATTCCTGGTTGTAAATGATAGACCCAATAATGTCTAGTGTAAGCCAGAGTCCAGACACCTCGCAGTCGAGCTAAAACAAGTGTAAAAAACATATATTTGCAGGGGTGCACTGGTCTTTAACAACTCTCAGAGCCTAAAGAAAAGCTAGACTGCTTTAGAGGTTTGTTTGTAGGCATACATGAATGACAAAAACTATCCGTTACTAGATCAGAGGTCTCTAATCACTGCATAAAAGAGAAAAGCATTTTGTTACCTTTCTTTTGTTCTGGATTTTTATTAGTGTCAATGGACAAGAGTTCACCACAACCTTACTTCAAAACTCCCCCGATCTCACGGGTTTCTGTCAGAGCTGGATTAAACGACTGAGGGAATCTTCCCTACCAGAAATGCTGTCTTGCTTTCATTGTATAAGGTCCAAGCATTAGTAGTCTTTAGATAAGTGTTGATAACATAGAGTGGTGAAGCTGCTGTTTGTCTCCTTCTGTGCTGGATCTTTGTTCTTCAGTGTTTCATATATTGGAGGTAGCCTGTATTGAAGGACTTCTGTGGAGCACCTTTTTGTCCTATTCTGCTTGTCTTAGCATGAAGGATGTGATGAAGTATTTCTGATGGGGGAACCAATCTTACTAGCATGGGAAGCTGTAGCATAGTGCTGTGTGTACTTGCTATATGCCTTCTGGGGACAGGGAGTCTATTTTGGTTTGAGTTTTTTCACCCAGAATACATTCACAGAAGATGGTCAAACTCATTCAGATCCACCAGCCTAATCTGGGCTGAGAAATCTTGGCTGGGGCTGGGGCTGTGCAGAGCTCTAGGAAGAGTGGTTCCTTACTGCTTGCAGCAGAAAATGCTGATGACAGTGGTCTGTTTGGCGTTCTCCTTTCCTGCTAACCAGCCTAGCAAAGCCGGGCTCACTTATCCTGTGGGACACTTTGCTCTGTGTATTGTCTTTGTATTTCATGTCAGTAGAGTTTTATGGTAAGGATGCTTCCAGTAAGTTCCAGAGGAAGAAAAGTTATTTCTCTCTGTGATTTCTGGTGTTTTCAAGATGTGTATATAGTATCCCCTAGTGGAATGATAGATACCATGTGATTTGGTTTATTTTGATCCAGCAGTCCTTTCTAAGGCAGATCTTGCAATTAAGCTTTTAATTGGAAGTGGACTTGCACAAGAGCTGCAGGATGTAGGGCACAGTTCATAAAAATGCTTGAATGTCTACTAAGAGGAGGGGAGCCGCTGTGAAGGTAATGTAATGATTCCTTAGCAATATAGAGCTTGGCTGTTGTTGCTTTTGGTTTTCTTTTGCTGCTTTAATATTTTATCATGAAGATGAGATACTGAGTTTCCAAAACATCAGCCTCAGTCACTTGAGCTGACAGAGCCTAGTGTGTTGTTGGGAGCATCCTGGTCAGCTAAGTCTTTACCATTCTGTGCAAAGATGACTCAGATGCATATATAAAGTAAGCAGTTTAAGATGTTATTTTGTATTATCATATAACTTGTGGATGTGCAAAATGTCAACTTCTAGAATCCAAGTCCTTCTGTTGAGTAATGGAAAATAATGCCTCAGTTTGATGCTTGTATTATGAGATACTGCTCACCATAAAGGCAACTAAACGCTTCATTTTTTCATAGATGCACTAGTGTGTAATTAGTTTTTAAAAGATCAGATCAATAAGTAGAGTATGTTGATTTAAAAAATGCCACATGTGCACGTGTTCTGATTCACCTCTGATATTCATGGTATGAGTTCCCAAGAGCTGCAGTAATGCTGTGTTCCAAGTTGTGGTATGCTACCTTGCATGTGGGGTGGTTGGAGCAGTTTTATTGTGTTCCTTTTCTCAGCTACATATCAGACATAGAAGACAGGGAAGTGTCACATTCTGTTGGGAGAAATGTACTTTTATTGGTTTGAGATCCTTCTTTGAGAAACAAGGACTGGACAATGTCATGACAATGATTAAAATTTGCTACGCTTTGGACCAGGGCTTAGCAACGTTTGGAGTACTAAAAAGCACTAAGTGCTAACACTAGCACTTCCACTGCATCTTTCATCTGAGAATCTCTCTATTCTTAATGAATTTTCAGTGTGTCTCTGTGAGGCTGGTATTATTAGTGTTTGCAGACAAGTAGATAAAATAAAATGCTGGTATAAGCACATTCATCAAGCTAGGAAAAAGACAGGAATAAAATACAAGAATACTAATGTTTCAACCTGTTTTTGAGCTACTATCTTGTACTTTCTCTTTTGCCAGAAAAGAGACTGAAGTAATTAATTTCAGTAGCCTTTTTTCCTGTTTTGTGTGTGGTGTGTTTTTTTTTTTTTTTGGTGTGGTGGTTTGTTTTGGGTGTGTGTTTATTTTATTTTATTTTTATTATTATTATTTTCCTTCCCCATTGGGTTAGGCAGCATAAAAGTGAGACATAATTATACAATATATCGAAGTGTGCATGTGATACTTGAAAAAATGGTAATCAGATAAGTTGCTAGGCAACAGTACCCTGCCTTCAATTACCAAAAAGCTTGCTTTCATGATGTAACGTGTTCTGTACTTTTTCATAAAGCAAGTGTAGGTGGAGTTCTGTGAGTGTTGCTCCTTTTTAACTTACCTTCTGTTTAACCTCCCATATTGCAAGGTCAGATTTAGACCCCAGTTTTTGACAAAAGTATTCACAGAACTTGAAATCAACAGGAGAAATGTTAGATGAGCTCTTAAAGATAATGAAGCTTATGTAAGTGCATATAAGTAAATAACCATTCCCTCCCCTGAGTCTGTGGGTCTTTGCTGGTTCAACAGGAAGGTAGTCTGTAGCTCATCCTTGGGACCATGAAAAATAAGAAAATGCATGAGAGATTTGTGTTAAAAGGTAGATGGCAGGGATATGTGGCAAGCTGTGAGGAGTTCTAAAACACTCAAAGTGGCCCATTGGCCCCAAAATGTTGAGAACTGTGGTAATGCATGAAAACTTGGGATGTAAACCCAGCTGGTTCATTTTCATTACCTTAGCAGGAACAGAATGGAAGGAACATAAGCAGGGATGACTGTACATGGAGGAAAAAAGTAAGTGTATGTCTAATAATGTAAGACGGATCTAGCAGCATGAGGAAATTTGAATGTGTGTTTGCTTGACAAGTTGGGGTTTTTTTTTGTTTTTTTTTTATAATGACCGATTGCAGGATAACAAAACCAAAAAAAAAAAAAACCAACAAACCAAACCCAACTCTTGGACCTTATTCTAAATGCATTTCTGCCTTTGTCAATAAATAGCCACAGAAGCATTTGCAGATACTGTAGTTGTGTGGGGGTGCGGGCATCTGCTCAAGCCTCTTCAGCTATTGGGTGGCAGTGTTTTTAAAAACTTTGAAACTCCAGAGATCTAATGTGCTTCTCAAGGCTTTGCCAGAAGTTTACAGTAAAGATAGAGGATCCATTGGAGGTAACTGGGAAAAGATGAACCTAATCTTGGAAGTCACTTGCTTTCCTTGGGTAACTGCAAGTTGTTGCTTTACAGAATTGTTTTCCCAGTGATTTCTTTGTTGTTGTTGTCCCAGAAGAGAGGCATTTCATTTTCAGGAGATGGGAACTGTGCAGCAGTGCACGCCCTAGGTATCTCTCTGAGGTAATTCAGTACTTTTGGGAAGGAAGTTCAGCCAAACCTACCATGTATTGTTCTCTGTCTATCAGTCTGGATTCAGAGATATTAAGATCCCAGCTGGTCTGTGTGCAGGTTCAAGAGTCCTCATCAAAAGGTGTGCTGGGACTTCAGTTGAAAGTGAAATCTGCATCACCCTCCATTTAAGTCCTGCTAGAGCAGTGTGAGTTTCTGAGAAGACAAATGCTTGCTTTCCATTTCCAGATTTGTCACTTCACAGGAGAATCCCAGATAAGTCATGGAGCAGTGTTGTGACTTGGTTTCTCTGACAGTTTATCACTGGGTAGTTGCATGGACCTGAGCTTTATTTTTTTGAGTACTTTGAAAACAATGAAGAAGTGTAAATATTGAAGTAGACAGTTGAAGGAACACATAAGTAACCACTTCCCCCAGGCATTTGCTTTTCTTTTTGTTTGTTGCTTCTTTGTATTCTCATTTGATGAGCACTACTGCTAAATTATGCTAATGCACAGTCCCCAACCTGCTGACACCAGGCCAGGAGTGTTGATGTCTGTGTCAGAGGAACAGTCAGAGCTTGGGCAGATGCTGTTTTGGGAAGCCTGAGTCTGGCCTAGTAGTGGATTTTAGAACTATTTCCATATATGCAATGGAATGGTCACACCACTGTTGTTTTTTTGTTTGTTGGGTTTTTTTCCCCCTACTACAAACATTGCACATTTTTATTCATCAGTATTTCAAAACAGAAAGATCATTTATGTACAAAAGAAACAAATCCCCCTTTATGAACAGCTTTAATTTTGTATTAATCATGTGAGCTTTAAGGCTGAACCTTTATTTCAGCTCTACCTTTCTGCTCACATGTGTTACGAAATAGTCTTCGCTAATAAAAAGTTTCTTCAAGGACTATTTGCTTTTAAGTACAAGAGTAACTAAAGGCATGGTTTCTTCAGAACTTTGAGAGTGCTTCAAATAAATGTGGGGGGTTTTTTTGCGAAAAGGAACTTCTTCCTCCTGGGTGGTGGCCTGTGAGCTGAATCTGAGAGGTGATAGAGCTGAAAACTCACTGGCATTTGGGTAGCATTCAGATGGCTGATGAGTTCTTTGGTCTGGCACCTGGTGAAGCCCCATGGGTGTCCTGACTGCTGGTGCCAGGGAAGTGGTTGAATTGAGCGGGACTGCATTGTCCTGAAGTTAGGTTGGCTTGAAGACAACCTAATGTTGTTGTAATGTTCATATTTCTGTATTGAAGGAGTTGGGAGTGTGTTGCGGTTGCTTACATTGCATGATATTGTTCCTCACTCTTTTAGAAATCAAATTACATACAGACCTAACTATGTAAAAAGTGTTCTTGGTGTTCCTATGATTCTAGGAGAACACTTCTAAAAATTTGGTTTGTTTGTGTCTGATGAGTAATTCAGTAGAAACCTATATCCAACTGTATAAAATGTGTTTAATGAAAATAGAATACATGCAAGTTATTTTTAGGAGAATCAACTTTAGAGCAATTTGTACCAAAGCTAGCTGACCACCAAATTATTTTGCAATTTGATATACAAATACCTGTTACAGTAGCAACTGTTTCTCACAGTAAGAGAGACTCCAAAGTAGATGCAAGCCTTAGTACAGAGGCAGAAGGTGATAAATGTGTCTCTGTAATACCCCTGTTACATCGATTTAATTAGTGGTTTTATGCTATTCATCGCTCTGTTAATCTCGGTGGGAGGGTTTTGTTTGGGGAGGATTAGTTACTTAAATCTGCATTTTTAATTGGAGTGGTTTTGTACCTTGGTGTTATCCAAATAAAAACAGAGTAGGTCTTTTAAAATTTATTTTAAGGAAAAAGTTCCTCTTGAAGTCCTGTTGGACTTTGGTGCTCAGAAACTTTGAGATTCATGAAGATAGTGTGAAGATCCTGTTTGTTACACACTCTGACACATAAATACCTTTGCTCCAACTTTTTCATAGGCAATTAATCCAGAAAAATGCTATGTATAGATAAGCCCTCAGAGTGTAAGATCTGTGAAGCTGATGTGAGTATGGTGTTAGATACTTGTGTGTTGTAGCTGGCACCTCGAGGCGCAACTTCTGTGAAAATAGGGAGTGTGGCATCTTAAATGTCAGCGTTTGAAGAGAAGTATCAGCTTGTGGGCTATGCTTGCCTGGGTCATGTAGCTGTGCTGCCTGAGCCCAACATGGAGGTGAAAGGCAGTCAGGTCACTGGAACCGGTGTCCCCAGGAATGGGCTGGGGTGGCAGGTGTGTGGTAGTGGCAAGGGCCTGCTTATGGGAAGGCTGTGCACTGTCCCAGACTGGGAAAGGGGGAAGAAGACAAGTGTGATGATTGGAGATGGGAGCAGGAGAGGATGTGGGGTAGATAGGGAGGCAGGGTTAGGAGAGGGAGGATGGGGATGAAAAGGAGTCATCAGTGAGGCCTTCTTCAAAAATGGACAGATTGTCTGGGAAAGTGGAGATAAAGCACTTTCTGATAGACTCTTCAAGGGTTAACCGACTTTTGCTGAGATGATGGCAGTGAGGAACCTTTGGTCATGAGCTCCACTGAAGTTGCTCTGTGTGTTTCCTGTGGCTGGGATCCAACAGACAGTGGAGAGTTGAAAGGCTCAGCCTCACCAGAGGAGAGGCAGCTGCCTGCGAGCCGCCCTGGGCAAGGGGCAAGTACAGGTGCCCACCTGGGGCTCTGAAGAAGTCAGGTCTTTCAGGGCCCCATGTACTGGAGCTAAGCTGACCATACACATAGCTCTTCAGGTTTTACAGCCTCTCTTGCACTATGCTTCATTAAGATTAAACTGTACTTCTTTGGTTTAGGAAGACTGGCTGGTTGGTGTATTAGCTGTTGGTCACACGCACCTAGTCTGAAAACAGCTGGCATCTGAAACGGCTTGGACTTGCTGAAGGCAACCCGGTTGACCTGTGGATGCTGTGAACCAGAAGCTGACGAAAAAACGGGAGAGCTTCAGAATTTCTCCCTGGAAAAGGTAAGGGCTGGAGCGTGAAACTGGTGCAAATGTACTTGCAGAGTAGAAAACCAGAGCAGTTCTCTGAGTACAGAACTGATGATGTAATAGAGTGGACCTTTGAAATTTAAATATGTAAAATGCATAAAGGATGGTCAAGACATAAAGTTATTTCCATCAGTTCAAACTGCAGTTTACTTTCTGGAAGTTTAAGATTGCCTTTTGCTCCCTTGATTTCTGTCTGCTTTGGGTCACTGTATTGTGATTGCTGGTAATTTATATTGCCAAACTTATTCCAATGTTATTGTCTCTTTAAAAGCTCACACACTTAAGCAGTTAGAACTATGAGGATAGTGGAGCAGCATCTCTGAGCTAAACCAGAGCAGTAGGTAAAGAGCAGAGGATTGCTTTCTCCAGTGGTAAAAGCACAGGTGGGAGTCAGATGATGAGGAATCTATTCCTGGCCCTAACAAGCAGTGCAGTCTCCGCACCTGATTCACCAGTGTGTTACTCACCTCATCTTTCTAGGCTCATCTTGCCACTCTCCTGTATCTATGGCTGTCTGTTAGACTCACAGAGTGGATGTAAAATGCTATCAGATGGGAAGAGTGATTTATGTCCTGGAGTGAAATTTTATATTGATCCTGGTAGCTAGGCTGGATATTGTGGGACCAGAACAACAAACTCCAGACCCTGCAGCATTTCCAGAGCACTCTTTGTCTGCAG
The DNA here is from genome assembly GCA_024605025.1 of Megaceryle maxima. Lineage (NCBI taxonomy): Eukaryota > Metazoa > Chordata > Aves > Coraciiformes > Cerylidae > Megaceryle > Megaceryle maxima. The sequence continues at coordinate 45,174 of JANHGN010023081.1, read as the reverse complement.
TATGTGGTGTGGTGCCCTAACAGGAGGTTAAGCACAGGTATGCTGATACAGCTTGCAGCAGTTTAGGCTACAGTATTGTTTTCCCTATTGTGGATAAGGTTTCATGGGTAGGTCATGCATGGTACTTTACCTATAACTGAGAACTCGCTTTGAATGTGTAGGTGCTATCTTATAAAATTCAGATTCATGTAGCACCTTCCTCCCTCAGCATGTCCTGTCTCAGGCATCTCTTTTCCTTCTCTTAGTGGTAGTGCCCAAGAACTCCTATGCTAGGGTATTCTCTTGTCCCACTCTTGTAGGTATTGTTGCTCTGATAGACCTCTGTCTCTGTGACTGGAGAGCAGACCCAGTGACCTGCAGAAGGAAGGCAGTAGTCTGAGTTGTGGCAATGCAAATGGTGTGGATAAGCAGAGTCAGCTGCTGCCTTGAGTCCAAGTGTGATCTTGCTGCCCACTGAGTAGCTGAATACAGGGCTTCTGTTGATCAAAAAGGTATCATCTACTGAGCACTAAAGTCCAGACCAGTGCTGCAAGGTTGTGACAAAGCAAGTGTCAGCAGCTTCCCAGGAAGGCTGCTTGTGACGGACTGAGCCTTGGAATGAGTCCAGCTATTTTTTTGGTGATGCAGCCATGAGTACTTCTGAAGAAAGCTGTGTCTGGCAAGTGCTTGTGTGTGTGGTACTATCGCTGTGAGTAGAGCAAATGGTGCTTATTGCCTGCCCTGAAGAACCATCAAAGGAAGCAGACATCTCCTATTACTGTTAAAACAAAAACTGAGCACCGTATGGGCATAAGAAAACATAGATCCTTTGGCAGCAGAACAAGGCTATGAATTATTCATTCCTGTGATGCCTCCTGTATGTTCCATCCACTCAGGCTGTTCAGGATGCTGTCTGCTGGAGATGCAGACAGATCTGCTTCCAAAGCCACGGGGACACAACCCTGCAGACTGTGAGCACCACTCCGCTCAGCTTGTCCTCCATGAAATTCACTTGTGCATTGTGACATCCTTCAGGACACAGAAGTAACCTTTGATCATCCTGTGGGCTGTTGGTATGAACTCTTGTTACACTGATGAAACTGGGATGCGTCTGGTGATGCCAGCCTAGAATTGGCTGTGAGGTGAGGGCAGTGAGTTAGGACCAGGATGAAAGCACTGACCGCTCTGGACCATTTTGCAAAAGGGAGGTGGGGGGCAGCATCTTTTGTGTAGTATTGCTTTGGTTTTTGTAAGAGAACTTGCATGTCAGTTTGTTCCTAGCTCTGTCTTGCTAAGAAACCAAAGTGTCATCTGCTAAAAGTTCCTTGAGCAGAGTCAAGACTTCTCTACCTATGCAGACTGCTTTAGCAGAGAGGAGTATGCAAATGGCTGTTCAGGTCCATCTGTGAAATGCGTAGCTTTTTCTCAGCTTGTTTACTAGTGGGCATGCTTTTTTGTAATGGTTGTCAGTTGGCAGCTGAAGTTGAGAGGCACTGAGGAGCTGCAGAAACTAAATTCTCATCTGATTCTTCCATGAACTCCTCTGAGCTCAGGTAAGAGGTGCCCAGTGTAAGAAAAGGCATTGCTTAAGGTTTATTCATACTTTGGAGCATTTTTCCCCATTTTCCTTCTCCATCTTCCAGAGTTGCTCTTGGTTATTAGGCTTTTGCTGAGAGACATTCAGATTTTTAGTGTGGGAAAAGCTAAAAGCTATAATTAGCAACTGCTGCAGAAATGATGGGCTTCTTAAAGCAAAATTGGAACCCTTACATTTGCAGCTGTCTTGTAATGTCCCCTACCCCACTTTGAAAGCACTTCAGATGTTCTCAAAGAGCTTTGAGGAAAGGAAGTGAAAAACAAGATGCTATAACTTGTGTCCAGAACAGTTTTCAGCTTCTTCCTATGCCAGCTTGCTGGATTTGCCCTAAGTGAGTCACCTTTGAAGTTGTCCTAGTCCAGAAGCTGAGGGAAGCTGTGGAGGCTAAGATAAAATCCCAGATTACGTTTGAAGAATCATTGCTAGAAGAAGCATGGCAAGCATCCTGGGGAGAAGATTGCCAAGCTGGGTTGATAAATGGGGTAGGTTTCAAAAAGACAGTTCTCAAGGAATAAAAGGTTGAAAGGGTTGGTCCTGAAGCAGGTAAATTGTGTTTGTCCCCCTGTGGTCTTGACAGAAGTGAAAAGACAAAATCCTTTCTTTTAGCTAAAGAAGTAGATAAACAGAGCAGGCAATGGATTTGTGGTTTCCATAGTGATAGAGCTGTGGAAGCTTTTGTACAGCTGAGCTTCGCCCTCACTGCAATCACACTTGAAGGCTATGAGTATGCAGCTTTCCTGCCAGGGAAATTTAAATATACATCAAACACGGAAATGGCTGAAAATGCAACTGCATGTTCATGATTTTTTATGCTTCCTGTCCTACCTGAATGTTTCTTATGTTGCCTGATGCTGGGAAGCTTAGTTCCATTGTAGCTTCTTTCTCCTTTATCTGTTGTCCTGCACTGAAGCAGCGCATCAAACTGCAGTTCTTCTGCACCAGGCAGTGATATGTTGACCTGTATCCTTTGCTTTCTCATGCATACATACACACACATCCCACAACAGGGATGCCTGTGACTTGCTGCTCACCCACACAGATTTCAAATGTGTGCTGATCAAGAAATGTACACTTAACTCTTTTATGGCAGGCTGACTGATCAGAGCCCCACCCTGTGAAACCTGGAGGAGTGTACTTCAGGCTGTTGGTAGCCATCACCTCACTTGTTATTACTGTGGGCCACAGAAATGGACTGCATGTGACATGAAATAGAAGATTATTTCAATGGGTGTTTTGAGAGTGCTCTAATAGTCAAAATATATGACCTCCAGGGATTTTTTGCAAATGGAGAGAGCTGTTTGTGACATGAATGGTTGAGTTTGAGACCCTTTAAATCTGGCTTTGAAAATGAATGGGGAGTGCAGAATTTTTCCGCAACTCAGCTGATGGATTATCAGCGGGTCATAGAGATTGAGGAAGGAGAATGCTCAGTGTGAATGCTGGGTGCACACATCAGATGGGCACGTACCCCTCACGTAGCCCAACCTTCATCAGTTATGGGCATTTGTGCCTCATGTTCATTTTTCCTTGTGCTGCTAACGGAATTTTCTCTTGCTGTCTCCCTGAACAAACCTCCCTTACCTTCAGCATTTGTTTTGCTTGTCTGATGGATGTAATGGGTCATCTGTTGCCTTTAGAGAAAGGAATGTTAATTATTTTCAGATGGCTAATTAGGTTGCTAATGAGCTCTACTGCAGTAATATTTCCTTTACTCTTTAAGTGCTGTACAGAGAAGCTTGTTGAATATGCTGTTAAATACAAATGCTTTTATCTGGCTTAGAGATGCACCTTCAGACTTCCTGAAAGAAATACTTTGGTAAATTTGGGAATCCATGTGAAACAGATGACTGAGCAAGTGAGATTGGTCTGGGACCCACCCAGTCATGCAGCCTTTTTGACTCCATGTGAACTTGGTGCTTCTGCAATGACTGTTGCACTTGCTCCCTACATTCCAAATTTGCCTGATGGCTTTTGGCAGTGTTGCTAACCAGTTGTGCTACCTGCCAAACTAATCTATAGTCAGATGCAGCCCTCACACCAAATAGTATAGTCTAATTAGCCAGAGTATAGAAGAGCCAGGACTATAGAAGAGGTGGAGTGACTCATCCAAGGTTATGTCAAAAGCAGAGGTTTTGTCAATCCTGTGTTATTGTGCTGCACTATTTGGCCCCTTGTGCTTCTCGCCGGGCCAGCAGCTCACTGCAAGACTTGTATCAGTTTGTGTATTGCTTCATGAGGCAGCACAGCTGCTCAACAACCCCATCCATGCATCCACCTTTGCACTGAATTAGGAAGGTGCTTTTGCTTCTCCATCTGAGTCCTGGCTGCTACTTTTTTCTCTCCTTTTTTTCACCCTGTGTTGTAGATATCTCAGCGCCTTTTAGAATTGCTCTGAGCTGCTGTCTTCTAGAAGATATTTTAGTTTTAGTACTCCCAGATTAAGAGGTATTGGGGTGGATCTCCAGCATCCCCTGGTTTTTGAGTGCTCACCCTTCATGCAGCTCTGCAGTAGAGCTTCACTTTTTGGCAGCATTCTCTGATGTCCAGTCCAGTTCCTGAGTCTGCTCTTAGCCAGACTCTTGGAGTTCTTTACACACTGTAACTCTAATGGGGAAGATGGTAAGGGAATGCTGCAGAATGGGGGCCACTTCAGGCATCAGAAGATACTCCCTGTGCTTATATGCTGATTGTCACAGACCTGCTTGGAGAAGGAAAGATCTGTCGATGTTGTGGATGCAGTACAGAACTTCATACGTTGTACTGTTCTGTCAAAGTATCCAAGTACAGGTAATTTAGAAGGGTGATTTAGGCATAAGTAATATCCAAGAAAACTATTATTCACATGAGATAGCAAAAGTGACCCTCCAGTTCTTTGCAAGAAGAGATGTGCACTGCTAGAACAACTTGTATCTGTGCTCCATGCGTGCACAACTGCCTTGGCTGAGGCACATTCATTTAAAAGTTAACTTTGCATATGTAGCATTTAATTCTTCCTATCTTTACAGCTGTGGGAACTCTGAGAGACAATGAAGATACAGTGAAGCAAGCTGCTTACCTGCAGTGCACACTTAGGTTCTAAATTGTTAGAAGCCTATGCACAAAGAACACAGTTCAAAAACGTCAAAGTATCTATGTTGAACACCTTGGCATTGCTTTTAACGGTTGTGCAAAGTAGTGGAAATAGTGCTGTGTGTAATGTGACAGCTTTGTTGTTGCATATATCAAGACTAGCTACATAATGTCTGTTTTAATTATGGTGGAGGATAAAAACTTTAAATTCCTACTCATTGTACCAGAAATGTATTGCTTAATATCTAGTGATTGTCAGAAGTCCTGACCTGCTGCAGGTTTGTGTACCTCTAGAAGGGACTTAAGTTGATCAGAACACGTGCCTCCAGGACCTTCAATAGTAGATGCATGATTCAGGCATGAAAATGACAGCTCCTAAGTGTTTTACATAAGCAGGGACAAGGTAGCATATGGTGCCTCTGGTTCCATTTGCTATGGGTCATCTGATGCTCTCTTTGTTGAACAGATTTTAAAGATGGTTTAAAAAGAATTTAGAGTTTGGGGTTTTTTTTAGAGAGGGTTTCTTTTTGACCATTGTGAGCAGTATCAAACCATTCTACTTAAAACTCCAAGGAAATCTTTTCTAGTCTAATCACAAGACAGTTCCCAACACACAGATGTAACTGGCATCTTCATTCAGCTGGCTCTTTGCCCAGAGGCATGAGGTAGCTATTGTGTCCAGAAGAAAAACAAGATAAAGGAAAAATCTTGTTTGATAAGACCTGATATTACCCCATGTAACCTTTGGTATTTCACTGAGATAGATGAATCAGTGTTGTATGTGTTTTAAGCACCTCTAAGTAGGTACTGGAAAGATGCAGGAATGGTAGCATCAGAAATGTTCAAACTCCACTTTTGTCTCTAGGATGTGTCCATCTCTAGCCACCTTCACAGGTGCTAGGAACTACAAATGGGAGCCTGCAGAGATGAAGCTTGTAATGAAGGTACCTTTGTTATGTGCCTGAAATCTATGAATTATCTTGGGCCTCTGCATGTGCATGTGTGTGTGGGAAACATTTATATGAAATTCAAAAGCTAGTAAAACTGTGTCATGCAAATAATTAATTTGTTAGAATGGTATCAAGTTGCCGTAGTAGTGTAAGGCAGATTACTGGAGGCTGAATCTCAAAGAACAAGTCTCTGTCAGAGGTGTCTTTCAGTCTGTGAGAGCTCATTGCCTGCACAGAGGGATCAGCTCCTCACTGCTTAACTAACAACTGTGTCTCCTAAAATAACAAGCAGTTATTTACAGTGTATCTTTAAATTTTTATCTTCAGGAGAAGATATAAAAAAAAAAAAAAAAGAGGAACAAAACAAAACCAAACCAAAACAAAAACAAACAAAAAAACCCCCTGAAAATGTAAGTCAAGAGTTAAGGTCACCACAAATTAAGAGCTGGGCAGAAAATCCCTGGCAGAAAACAGTGGTACCCTGGGAAAGCCCTGCTCTGTTTGGGAGCTGTGTGGCCAATTGTTAACAAGGCAGGGCACCCCTGACCGAGGCCATTCTGTCTGAGTGCAAAGGGACAATTACATGGTAGCTGCAAAGAGCCTTATGTTAAAGTTCAATGGAAAGAAGCCAGTTGAATTGCCCTTCCATTATAAGGCATCTGCTGCTGCATGGGACTCCAGAATGGCAGTCCTGTGTCTGTGCTGCAGGCCATGGTGCAGCCGTGGTTGGTTTCTTCTCTGGTTGTGCTAGCCAGGCTACTTGGGGAAACTGAGGCTTTCCAACCAGGTGCAGAGTGCTGTAAGCTTCCTCTGACAAGTCGACAGAAATTAGTGGGGGTTTGGTACTTGACAGAAAAACTAATTATAGGAGGTGTTAAGAAAAAACTGAACTTCATGGATGGAAGTCATGGTCTTACCACTTCCTCTTACATGTTCCTGCCTGTTGTAAATGGCTTTATAGCACATAGCCTGGTAGATAGTATCTTTTCCAGTGTTTCAGCTAAGAGTTTGTTGCATTTCACAGGATTTCGCCACTAGGCTGACATGAGGCTTAAAAAATAAGCCTTTTCTGTGAACCAGGTGAAGTATGTTCTGCTCAGTATTCCCTTCTCTTCAAAGATCACATGCAATATCGTTTTCTAAGGTGAGGTGGTATGTTTTTCTGGATCAACCTATATTGCAGAGGCAGTAAATTTCAGGTATTTGGTCCATCTTTGGTCTTGAAGCTGTTTGAAGTTGAGTATCAGGTTTCTGTCTCATCTGATGGAAGTAGAATCATAGAAATGTCTGGGTTGGAAGGGAGCTCTAGAGGTCATCTAGTCCAACCCCCAAGTAGTAAGATCAAAGTTACTGAAAACATAGTCTGGGTCTGCAGTAGCTAATTCTCCCTGGCATGAGAATTTTGCTTGTGGAGCTCAGCAGCGGAGAAAGATTGTGCACATCATAACTTCAACTGGACAGAGCCACTGGACCACCAACTCCACCTCCTTTGCACTTGTGCCCTTACATGTTCCTGAGGCTCCTGTACGACCATCACAAGTGCTTTTCTAAGAGGAATTCACAGTCGGTGAAAGGTACTGTCTGTACTGTCCAGAGGCACATCTGTGTTTTGGTAAATGAAGGAGAAGGTCTGACAGTGAGAACATGAACTTTCTGCGCTGTGCATCAACATGAGTTACCTATTCTGGAAGGAGCAGCTTCCAGAGGAAAGTAAAAGAATCCAAAGTCAGCTGGTGTCTGATCTCTCTTCTGAGATGGCCAAGGATCTGGGCCAGTTAGCGCCTGTATTTGGATTATGAGGATGTTGTTAGTCATTGGGAATATGATATATATGAGAGAAAATAAGAGCTCTATGTATTTTGGAACATCTTCTTTTTGAAGGCTGAAATACAGAATAAATAGGATTCTGGTTTTAAGATCCTGCTTCTGCAACACCAGTGAATAAGAAAGATGACATGGTGTGACATGTTCTTTGAGGCACAGGCTGTCTTTCCACGAGTGTTTGTACAGACCTGTGGTATCTTGATTTAGTGACACCTGGCTACTCCTTCTACTAGTAATATTAAGGGAATATGTGTCTTGCTGTGAAGTATTCTGATGTAGCATAAGATGCAAGAAATTCAGTTGTGTTAAACTTCCGTTTTAGAAAGGTAGGATGTTCAGTTTCATCTATACTGTTACCATTTCGGGCAGTCAAATACTTTTGGAGCCTTCAGCCAATGGTGTGTGCTGCCAGCCCAGGGCTGAGACTGCTGGAGATGATACACAAGAGCTTGTTCCTGCTGCTGATCACTCTGTCAGGGTGTTAGTCAAATGCCAGCCATGGCCCACTGCAGTGCCAGGTTAACAGAGACAGGTTTTAAAGTAGTTGTCTTGCCTTTTATGTAAGGGCAAAACAGGTCAGTGCAAATAGTCTGGCTATAGTCAATAATTTTGCCTCTTTTTGGATGCAGCAGCTGCTTGGTTTTGGGCAGAAGGGCGTGCTAAACTAGAGAAGCACAATTAACTCTTGCCTGCAGAGCAGGGTAGAATCTACATCTAGTAATACTAAAATTGTGTCTTACATCAAGGGAAGCTGTTGTTAATGTAGCCATCTAACCAGAGCTATTGGAGACAAGAGAGAAGCAGTCATGACTTACCTTGGCATCTCTTCTTTTGGGTGATTTGTCAGCTGTCTGACAGCATATGCAGTCAAGAGTCATAATCTTAAGTTTTCTCCTACTGCTCTCACAATTTTTTTTCATCCCTGACAGAGCAGCCTTTTAGTCTGTATCTCACCATCTTCCTCTTCCTCTCACCCTTACATCTGTATTCTAGCCACTCAGCTTCCAAGCAAGACTCACAAAGAGCATGCACATCTCTCCTAAGCCAAGCATGGATCTGTACTGCTAGATTAACTTTGCCACTGAGCAAAACTCCTGATTCTTTGTTCCAGCTGCAGTGATTCTACAAGCACTGGTGCAGGAAGGTGATGTGGCTACACTGCTGTGATGTAACTTTTCTAAGACTTTTGTCTGTTGCACTGTTTGGCCACTGAGAGGCTTATTATGTGCATCCCCATCTCTTCTGACTTTAGATGCCTTGTTCATACCCGAGTGCTGCCTCTTCTCAGCTATTACTCAGCAGATCACTGAGAGAAAAATAGCCTCACTTACCCAGGCCATTTTCCAGCTCCATTAAGGTTCCTGGCCAGGCTGGTTTAAAGGCATCTATTAACTTGGGGTTGGTAGCAAGTAGGATGGAACATGTATCTAAATTTTATCTTGTCACCATAGTAGCTGTGGAAATCTGAAGATCTTCATTATCACGGAGTTGTAGAATGGTTTCAGTTGGAAGAGATCTCAAAGTTTGTCTTGTTCCAAGCCCCCTACCATGGGCAGGGACACCTCTTACTGGATTCAGTTGCTCAAAGCTGCATCCAGCCTGGCTTTGAACACTACCAGGGAGGGGGCATCCACGGTGTCTTTGGACAGCCTGTTCCAGTGCCTCACCAGCCTCACAGTAAAGAATTTCTTCCTAATATCTAGTCTAAAGCTACCTCCTTTCGGATTAAAACCATCCCCCTTGTCCTATCACTACAATCCCTGATAAGAGTCCCTTCCCATCTTTCCTGTAGGCCTTCTTTAAATACTGGAAGGCCACTATAAGTTCTCCCCAGAGACTTCTTTTCTCCAGGCTGAACAACCCCAACTCTCTCAGCCTGTCCTCAGAGCAGAGGTGCTCCAGCCCCCTGTTCACCTCTGGCCTCCTCTGGATCCTCTCCAACAGGCCCATGCCTTTCTTGTGCTGAGGACTCCAGAGCTGGATGCAGTTCTCCAGGTGGGGTCTCACAAGAGTGGAGCAGAGGAGGAGCATCACCTCCCTGGAGCTGCTGTTCACGCTGCTTTTGATGCAGCCCAGGATACAACTGGCTTTCTGGGCTGTGAGCGCACATTGCTGGCTCATATTCAGTTTTTCATTGATCAGTACCCCCAAGTCCTTCTCCGCAGGGCAGCTATCAATCCACTCATCACCCAGCTTGTATTTGTGTTTGGGATTGCTCTGACCCATGTGCAGGACCTTGCACTTGGCATTGTTGCCAAGTTATTTGCTAAAGTGAAGTTAATGATTAGGAAACAGTGATAAATTTACTTCCCTGACATCTGTCCTCTACGAGGCTTCAGCTACTAATACAGTTCTACTTGTGTGTTCTTTGTTTCCCTCTATTCTACAAATATTCCAGGGTCCTTCCATTCTACTTCTTTAGATCCATCTTCTGTTCTCAAGGCAAGGTTCTTTCAAGTCTTTCCCCAGATGAATTCTTACCAGCTTTTCCTCTCTTCCTGTGCTTTGGGTCACTGGGTCCTAGAGAAGTGAGCACAAAACACAAATATGGTAGTAGTTTTAAGAACCAAGCAGGAAAATTCCTCTGCCTTCTACTGCAGCAGCTGTATGTGTGCACTCAAATACAAACCTTTTATCATTGTGCTTTGAGCTTTTGTGACTGTGCCATCTTTCTGCAGCTGAGAGTGGAAAATGGCTCTGTGCAGATTGACAGCTGATAGGAGTGAAGACGTGAATAGTATTTTTACCTCCTTGCTGAGTTTAGGATTAGATTTAGCAGTTCTTAAGGATTTTCTTTTCTAAGGTGGAAGCTTAATTCCTTTTTCAAGTGTTTAGCAAGTAGGTGGTATTAACACGATGCACTTAAATTCCACAAGTCCTGAAGTGAATGCGTATTAGCTGCTGTTCACAAGAGATGGTTTAGAATTTTTCAGAAGGCTGAAGGTGTAAATTGGATCTGGGTTAAAGGATGAATGTGAGTAAGGTCTCAGCACCTGCCACAGCCATAAACTGCTGGATCTGAAAAGCAGTCTGAGGCAATGGTACTGCTTTATTTCATGATTTGGGCCACCCTGTGCTATGAAAGAATAATTCCTGGACTCCAGGCATTCTGAAGCATCCCTGTGCAGATACATACAGACATTTCTGTCTTAAGGAACCTAAAGTCTTAACACTTACATTAACTAATAAATACAGGCGAGTTTTGAAAATACTTTTCTGTATTGGAGCAATGAATCTGTTTGTTGGTTTTATTGGGGAGACTGTTCAATAGAACGCGCATCACTTGGGCACACTGCAGTCACAAAAGGAAGTGTGGAAAAAGGGTATAAACAAAATATTAAATGAATCTACTTTCAGAAGGGCTGTATAAACAGTGGAACTGAGCATGCTCTGTGGAGCAGTGATAAATGATTGGCAGGCTACAGGTATGAATCCTGAATCCAAGAGTAATGTTTATAAAAGGTCACCTCAGCATAAAAATGAACACAGTCAGAAGCAGCAATTATAGAGAAGCAAAATCCATCTGCTTCAAGTAGAGGGGAAGAGAGGGTAAATAAGCAACTCAGTAAGGACAACATAGACAAATTTGTCTATGTATCTTTATGTATCTATACACTGGGGAAAGAATTAAAAATTATATAGGCAGAGTGGGTTGATTTGCATTAATTCCAGTCCAAATTAGAGCATGAGAGAACAGTCCAGTTCTGTGATTTTGGAGAGAGGCAGTCAGAAGCTCAGAGCTGGAAAAGAACCAAGGTGACATCAGCTGTGGTTAGAAGAAACTCACAGCATCCTTATGACCCAGCTTCCTGGCTCATGTGCTGGAGCGCACTAAGTTGCAGCTGGGAACACATGCTTCAGTTGGAAGAACATTGCTGGGAAATAACATTGCTGGGAACACCCCTGGGACTGTACCTTCATAAGCTGATTGATGGGAAAAGGAGGGAGCTGTAGGGTGCAGCAGTGAAAGCTTAAGGACCAATGCTGAGTTAAGAAATTGATGTCTGAAGAGATAAGAGGCTTCCTTGAATGGTAGGCAGAAATAGCCTGGCAAATACCAGTTTTACTTGGGGCACCAATGTTGAGTTACTTATTTAAGAGCAGGTGTGTGTTCAGCTTACCACCTCTCAGAAGGCTGCATTTCACTCAGGAGGATCCCCTGGGGAACAGCAGCTCTGGTGCTGCCTTCTCGGGACGTACAGCATGTAATCAGATGAATGAGTCTGACTGGAAGGGGAATCATAAACTGCTAAACATTAGAGCATATTTATGGTGGATCTGATGCTTCAGGTCTACAAAAGAGAAGAATGGCAGGCATGCTTAAAAGATGCATCTATGGTGAGTTTGTAGTTGTAACTCAAATGCTAAGCTTCCTGATACCTTGAGGAAATAAAACAGCACTAAAAGTGTAAACCTTCTTTTGCAGAGATCTAAATAGCACTGAAGTACCCTACACAGTGGAGGGGTATATCTGCTGTGTAGGAACAAGGCCCTAAAACCTAAGTTTTCATTGACTTGCTACTCAGGACAGGGATGTTTTGAGTGCTCTACAAGACAGTTACCTGAGTGATACTCTTACAGGCTGTTGCTTGTTTTTTTCTGAATTAAAATAAACCTAAACAATAAAGTACAAAACTCATCGCTAATCTATTTGCCCATACAATGTATTTCTACTGCTGCTTATGTACTTTGCAAGCCAGTGATAGCATAATCAATCCCCATGGTATGCTAATTGGTGGACACTGGTGAGAGAAACTCTGCAACAGCTGCTCAGAGGAGCTGCCTTTCCCAGCTCTAGGCATGGTTGCCTACTTCAGGATCTTGTCAGACATTGTGAGATGGTCAGTAGGATTTATACTTTTTCTACCCTTCCTTTTCCATGATGTTTCTACATCTGAGGACCTGTGTGAACTTGAAATTAAGAAGATGAGGTAGCCCCCCATCTTGGAGGCTCCACAAACATTCCTTTTGTGAAAAATAATAATTTAGCAAACATGAATCTGCTCATGTTTTCTCCGTGAGGGAAGTTTCCAGGAAACTTGAGGAATTGAAGCCTGGTCAATAGCAGATAGCACTCAGAAGACCTGGTTCTCTCAGCAACAGTTTATTGTTAGGAAGGAGAAAATTATATATTGAGGAATAAGAATTATTTTCTGTAGAATTGCCATCAAAAGACTCAAAAGGGGAGAGAAGAAAACTTAAAATGACAGTCCCAGGTCTGAAAAGTGAGCTTGCTCCTTTTTCTTCTGTCTTTATGCAGTGCTTTCTGCTTGTAGTGTTTAAACCTAACTTGGCTTAGATCAAGATGCTGGTTTTCTTTATGGTCTGCAGCAGTTCTGTTGCTAGCTGCAGGTTTTGCACTGGGAGTTTATAAAGGCTTCTGCACTGGTGAAGAGTAATAGAAGGTGAGGGAAATAGTTCTTTACACTTGTGTATGTGCAGTAGGAATTTCCATTAAAAGCAGAAGCTAACTTTCTGAAATACAGCTCTGAGCTTCACCTGCAGCGAACTGGAAGAGACTGCCTTGGATCTGTCAGCAGTTTTTTTGTGTGTGTGTGTCTTATTACACACACTGATGTTATTCACAGATTCAAGTGACTTGGATTGTGCTAGAGTAATAGCAGGCTAGGATTTTACGTACCCTTGCTTCACTGCCTTGATCATAATGTTTTTCTCTGCCAGGCTTCATTTTCAAGGTGAAATGTGTTTGTCTTTTTTTTTTTTTTTCCCCAAACCTGGCTTTCCTCCATTGCATGCTTATTCTGGCTTGTTTTTGCAGATAGTTCAGAAGAGCTGGGCTAAGCATATTTATTTGTTACTGATACTGTCCTCTGTGAGTTGTCAAAATCAATGGATTACTGTAGCGTTGGAGTAGACTAGGGTATTTGTTTTTCATTTTTTGCTTTGGAAAGACACAGGGGCATTTGAGAAGAAGAAAAAAAAACAAAACAAACTTTTCAAAAAACAACTGTCTGAATTTCCAAATATCTTTAAGAAACCGTGTAAAATGGGTGACACAAAGTCTTGACCTTATGTTGTCTCTTTGCGTCTGTTGGCTCTCTAGCAATAGTGGAAAGGATACTGGCTATGGCAAAAATGTGTAAAGTCTCAGCACATTCTCAGGATAGGTTGTCTCTTTCCACTCATGAGTCTGGTTTGGGTTGCTTTGTCCTGGTAAGTCATGATGTGCATTATGTTCTTTGAATGTCAGATTTGTTTCAGTCAGCTAATAGAACATGTTAAGCTCAAGCTTTCACAAACAGCCGTGAATTTTGTTTGCCATTGTACTTGAATGCATGGTTTCCTGTGATGGGGCCCAGCTCTTAGGAGCTTATGAGTTAGGCAGTTGCCCATCAGGGAACTGTGGATGCTCAGACATAGCCTCAAAGTCATGGCCTGTAAATTTGTGACAGCTTTTGAAAAATGATTTCTAGAAACTAAATTCTGCTATCTACAGAGAATGAAGGCAACCTGTACTTACTGTGCAGGTTAAGATAATGACGAATCCAGCAACTGAGCACCCAAAACTGGAGGACATGGGGTACAGATTCTCAGGTCAGGCTGTGCCCCCCTGGACATGCCATCTCTTGGGGGCAGACCTTCTATAGTGCTGCCCTCCTTCTCTGCAGTGTTAGTAGGAAGCTCTGCCCACTCCTAAGTGGCGTCCTAGCTTCAAAGTCTCTGCTTTGAGCTGGGGCCATTTCAGGGGCACTTGGCCTCTTGTTGGACACTTGGCTTGTTTGAGAGCTGTGGTATCAGCAAATGTTGGGTACTCTGTGCAGCTTTTCCAAACAGGGGAGGGCAGCAGGTAAGGTACAGGAGTCTTGTAGCAGTGGGCTTGGAGAAGGACATGACCTTACTGAAAGATGCTGGGGAGATTCAGGGATAATACTTCTAGATGCTGAGTTTGGACTTGGTTGTTTTTCACAGATTTGTCTTGCAAGTGTGCTGCTTGCTTGACTCTTGAGGGTCTTAACTTCTGTCAGGAACACAAGAAACATCTCTCTTGGTCACTGTAAGTCAAGAGCTGCTTCTTTCATTTGCTCTCAGGTTGGAGTGCTCTCTGTGCGCTAAGGTTTGTTTGAGTAACATGATGCTATGTGTTGGCTTTCTGCGCTTCTGCTGCCGTGCATGAGATCACATTAGTCGGAAATTCTTTCAACTAACAATGTCTTCATGTTTTCTCTTTGTTCTCTGATGCACACCCCACATTCCCCCCCCCCTTACACTGCCTCTCAAGAAAACACTATTTTTCTTCTTCCCGTTGTGAAATGGTGCCTTCTGGGCAGCCCACACACAGGCATTACTGTTAAGAACTATACTTCCCCATCCCTTTGGCTTAGTCTAGTAATTGGATTATTTTAATCTCCTTTTGTCGTCATTCTTTTTTACTGTATCCCAATTCTTTTTGGAACAGATTTGAAAGATAGGCAGGGATCAGAGGCTGACAGCAAGTACAGGCTGAACTGGGCAAGGGAACAAGGAGTGGCAGGGAAATGATGTGCCTTCTAAGGGAAAGGAGTTAGAGACGAAAATGAGGGGAAAATGCAGACTGGAAATGGTCTGTGCTTTCCTACTTGCAATACATGGTGATGTGGGTAGAACTTGGAGGAAGGGAGACAATGTGCATCTTGGTGGAGATGGAGTCCAGAAAGAGATGCAGCAAAACTAGATGATTAATACATTCAGAACTGACCAAAATCCCAGGGCTCCAGATCCATCCTGAAAGCACTGAGATTAAGGAATGGACATCAAGTCTATACTTGGAGTCATGTCTGTGGCATGCTTTTAGCTTCATTGCAGGGCTTGATTAATCGATCTGCTGGAACTATTCCACACTTAGTACAATTGAAATTCTATTTTCTGAGCCACAGTTAATTGAGGCTCTCAGTTACCTGAAGGATTAATATCTCCTCAGAGTTATGATTTCAGCACATAAGTACAGCTAAGACTTTACTGCATAAATCTTTAAACACTGCTGAACTAATATCTTGGGGCCAAATGAAGCACCAATGTTTCGTAAAGCTTTGCTCCTAATGGTTTCTGTGAGATTTATATGAAAATGTTGAAGGCAGAGTTGCAGCACAGTCATTGAATGTTGTCTGTGGTTGCAAAGGTCTGCTCCTTTGGTGTTTACTCATGGGGAAAAAGCAAAATAAGAGAGGAAGAATTGCATTTAAAAAGGTATTGACCAAAAATGCATGTCACTTTTCATTGTCACACCCTTGTATTTGCCCTACTCTTTGTTAAAGCAGAAAAGACAATACACATCTAATTCTCACAGTCTTAAGGAAGAACACAGTATAGCTACAGTGATGTGCCAATGAAAGTAATTGAAAAAGTCATGAAGAATGTTATTTTTACAGTAAGTACTGCTTGGGTAAGAAGGTTCTGAGGAAGGAAAATATCATAAGCAGTAGAGCTTATGGTCAGGGAGTGGCAGATGCCCTCCACTTCAAAGTTGTCTGCTGCTCACAGTCCTGCTATTTGGAGGGACTGAAGTATCCTACTACATTTGTGCCTCCTCTGTCTGTAGTTACTCTTTCAAATTAAAATGCAATTGTGACATGCAGCATAGGGTTATAAATGTATCACAGGCATTTTTCGGAAATAGGAACATGCATGTTACAAAACTGAATATTGACAAATACATCAAGTATGAATCTGTAAAATAACACTGTGCCCTAACTTTTTAACTAGAAGAAACAAATGGGCACTAAGAATAAGGAACCTCCTGCAGCAGTACAAGTTCACCTGCAGTCAATCAAGTTGCTGACAGAATTTATAGCCTCAGGCCATTGCTAAGCAGGGGAATTGTTTCATGGAGATTTTTTGTTTGTGTTTTTCTTTTATGAGCACTTCAGAGTTAAGTCAGAGTGTCTTGATGAGGTCTCATACCTATCCAGAGGCTGTGAGTCTAAACAATTCTGCTGGAGTAGAGGGAGGAGATAAAATCTGTGAGAGACTTTGAGCACATTTTGGCTAGGTAGCCAGGAAACAAGCACAAAGCCACTGCAAAGGAGAGCTCTGGGGAAAAAAATGAACCAGGCAGTGCTCAAGAACTTAATCAGGCATGAACATGACATGCAGTGATATCTCCCCTGCAGTGCTTGTGCATGACAAATCAGCCATTATTTCTTGGTTTACCATCAACCCGTTTTCTGATCACTTACCTTTTACCTGCCCAGGCTGTGTCACCTGCAAAACAGAATGTGAATATGGAAGTTCTCCTCTTGCACAGAAGGGTCTTGCACGTGAAATGGGGCAGTCTGGGATTTATGTCTTTTCTTCTTATGTGGCCTGGTGTGTGTATCAGGTTTATCTGTATCTTACCTCAACCTCCATGACTAATACCCATTTCAGACTTGATACTATAAAATAGAGGTGTAATTTTCTTGTTTTTACAAGATTATCTTCTTGCAGCCCTAAGTCAGAGTCCTGCCATGATCCTCTGAAATACATTTATATAGAGAAACACAGTTCTTCATACACTCACCCCCATGAATCCTGTGCTTATTTGCTGTAGGTGGAAGGGCTCTTGGCCCCTGTATTGCCTACAGCATTATCCACACAGGCAGGGTGGTCAGGGAGAGGACTGTGAGTTCCTTTGAGGGCCATGTGTGGTTTCCATAGACTTGCCTTTTTTCTTCTAACAGCAAGCTGGAAAAGAAGATCCTACTGGAGAAAGGGGAAATTTCTGTGCTGTCTTAGCTCAGGCTTCCTAGTAACATTGTCTTAGAGGAGCTGTTTCTACTTTAGCTCCTTGAAATATAATTTGCTGATGATATGAAGTATTTTCTTAGCTTTGAATTTAGAAGCTCCCTGTTTTCCACAGTGTGAGCAGCCTCAGTACAAGCATGGCCATCCCTATGCAGTATCTATGACTTGTTTGCTGTCTGCTGAGACAACTGTGTAGGTGGCAACTGTGTTTCTGGTTCTCAGGAAGACACTGCCCATCCCACTGTAACTGCTGTAGTGATAAATGTCATTTGCTTTCCTCATGAGACTGAATAGCTATCATACATTCAGAGCTTTTTGGTCTGTACTACTATTACTCCATTAAAAGTCTTGCATCACCAAGTTCAATTATATACTTGAGGCTTATCACAAATATGCATCTTTTACTGAATCCAGTCTTTGTTTGGATGCTTCTTTCACTAATGTCCTGCAACTACTTTTCAGCTTGATCCTTTTATTGTGGATTGCTGCCCAATAACACTTTTCTCCTTCATTTTCCTCCAGAGACCTTCTTGTGCTGTCTTGTCTACCAGACACCAGCTATTTTGGTAGGGCTGGAAAATAAGATGCTTGGGAACAGCTGCAGTTTTAATTGTTTTATAAATGCTCAAGTGACTTGTAAGCATTACATTGTACAGTCTCCAGCTTGTGCAATGATGTGCTGTAGCTTGTTGTAGTCTCCCTAGGTACCCTCCACTCCCTTCTATATCTTACTGTGTACTTTTTGTTCTATTTTGAAATAAAATATTTTACAGGAGGAGCTGTGATTTATGGATCTGCTTAGCGTCTAGCACAGTGGAACCAGTTTGTTTGGGCTACCACAGTTCGGCATATGCCCTGTCTTGGGATGCTTTTAATCACCAGGCAGCCTGTGAGGACTCTTTGAAGCATATTGCAAGAAAGAAATTCCCATGAAGGTTGGGCTCACTGGACACATGACGGTAGAAGGCAAATATTGAGGCAGTGTCAGCGCATTCATGTTTGTCTCCTAGCAATTGTGGCAAAAGGCTCAGGATTCAAAAGAAGTCAGCAGTAGTCTTTGCAGTGGGTTAACTTGTATTGTAGACATTGTCCCAGACCTGGTACAGATTCAGTTATTAGACTTCTAGTGTGGTGACTAGGTATTTTGCAAAGTATAAAAAAGAAAGAGAATAAATAGGTAATTGTTAACTATGGGGTATAGAACCAGGAAAGAGAAATCTTCATTGCAAAGAGGAAATAGTGTGGGGTAGAAGAGGATGTGGCTCGTTAGCTATGTTTCTGTGAGTCTTTGGCTTTGGTAGGCAGGTGTAAGGCAGTGGAAATCATTGGTATGGGGATCCTTGGAAAAAGGAGGGAAGGACTGAGAGGGAAGGACCTTCTGTGCATTTGATCCAACTTTGTGAAGAGATTCTCGACAAGGAAAACCTTACAGATGGTACTGCATGCTGTGAATGCTCCTAGCTAACAGTTCAAATACATTTAATGTAAAGCTGTAGAGGGAAATGTAATGACTAAGGACCCCAAGTGGGAAAGCAGCTTAGTGAAAACTTTACAATTATTTTCTTCCCTAAAGAATGACATTCTGTATTTCCTCAGTGCCTTACCTAGCAATAGTTATGACTTCTAAGGCCTCTGCATCTGTTAATGTCTCCTCAGATATTAAAAAACTTCTCACTTCCTGCTGCAGCCATATATCCCCATTCTGACAAAAGATATCTACAGTCCATTTCCTTCTTACTGCTTTCCCTGGGTCCTGTATCTCTGATTATTGATTTGTTCTTTAAATTATGTGAGAATGGAGGAATGATAGGAGGATTCAAACTCCTAAGTTTATCAACTGTACTGGCAAACTAACCAAGTAACATCCTATTGACAAACTCTCACTCAGACAGAAAGTTTGTGATGCTCTTAGACATCAGCTTTCTTGTGGACTGCAGAGATACACCCCCTGCACATTCCTCATCCACCACCTCCCCTGCTCTCTTGCAGGGTCTCTTGAGACTGAACTGTTAGGAGACATGAGGGAATTCCTAGTGACTCTTCTATTTTTCACCCACAAGCTCACAGTGTGCTGTTGACCCAGATCTGTACCATCTGATGGTAGTTAAGTGTCCTGTGTAGAATGGATTGTGCCATTAGGAAATGGATCTTTGTTCAGGCACCCACATCGTGGCCAAGACTTTGGTTGGTTGGGTGTCCATTTAAGAGAGGAGTAAACAGGTTATGGATACAGCTCTGTCCTTTCCATTTTAAATATTCTCCTGTGAATATTCTGCATATCTTCTTTATGTTCATTATTATAGTTCCTTTCTCCTTATAAACACTTCACTTTTCTCATCTCCTATCAGAATATCATGCTGCATGTCCATCCTTTTTTTGAGCGAGGCACCATGTTTACAGGGCCGGGCAGGAACAGTCTCCAGATGTATTGGAATGACTGCACATAAGGTTAGTGTGGTCCTTTCCTAGCACCTTGTACCTGCACTGACATGAGAAGAGAGAGTAAAGAAATAGTGCCCAATGAAGAGTCAAGGAAAACCCAGCTTGAAAGGGTAAGAGTCTAAGAATGAAAGAGCTCAAATTCAACCTGTGATGTAAATCTGTAAGGCTTCAGTAAAATTGCGCTTAAAATCGGCTTGTGCCAGTGACTGTAGTGTGGCAGAGCAATGCTTAGGACCTTGTACATCTCTACAAAAAGTGTAAAAACTGAGCAAAACTTGTGCCCTTTCTAAACCTCGTCACCAAGTTTCTTCCTGTAAAGACAATTAGAGTTTGTTCTCATTTCCTATTTATCATGACTAACCACCTCTCTATGCTCAGCTGTTCATTTTTATTCTCCTTTGTGTTTTGCTGTCCTGAAGCCAAATCTGAATGGATTTCAATGGTTCTCTTGTGCTTTTTGACTTGGTATCAGGCAGCCTGACACCATAAGAAAATTATTTTCCACATCCTAGCTATACAATGCATGAGTTCTCTAACAGAAGAAAGAACAGTTCAGTTGAATAAAGGATGTAAGGTATGTGTCTGAAAGTATCAGACCTCTGAAATTTTCTCTGCCAGTTCTCTTTGTGTAGGTCCCATCACAGCTCAGTTTTTCACTACAGTAAACATTTTGTGTATAGAGACTATAGGTGACAGCTGGAAGGGCTCAGGTTTTCAATGACTGGTTCATCTAATGTATTCCACATTAGAACCAGAAGGGACCAGGTTTTCAATGCTATGTTTATCTTATCTATTCCATATTAGAATCAGAAAAGTAAAGTACAGCTCTTTTCTTGAAAAGAACAAAATGGTGTTGTGTATTCCTTGGGAGGTTATGATATTTTTCTACTGACTTGCAACCAGTAAGGTCTTCGGCAGCCCCAGCCCTGGCAAAGCCCTTGTACCTGTCAGCTCCTTCCTTGTCAATGCAATACCAGCTGCATCCCACTTCTCAGACAGAGATGATGTACAGGTCCACTCTAAGACTTGGAGTTTGGTAAGGTGACACCTTTCCCTAGGACTTAAAATTTGCTGTGGTAAAAATTAGATGATTTTAAATTAACATTTTTCTTTGGATTTGTCCTTTGTGGATGAGTTTGTGTGTATTGCCATCTGGGGGATAAGGACTTGCAACATCCTTGTTGACTTCTCTCTCTGTCTCTCTCTCTCCATTTCAGAGTGCCTGCTGGGGTGTGCACAGAAGAATGGCTGCGGCAGAACCTCTGACTGCTTTCTCCCGATGGTACCTCTATGCCATTCATGGCTATTTCTGTGAGGTGATGTTCACAGCTGCCTGGGAGTTTGTGGTCAACTTTAACTGGAAGTTCCCAGGCGTTACCAGTGTGTGGGCACTCTTCATCTATGGCACCTCCATACTCATTGTGGAGAAGATGTATCTATATCTCAAAGACAAGTGTAACATTTTAGTGCGCTGTTTCATTTACACACTTTGGACATACCTCTGGGAGTTCACCACTGGCCTCATCCTACGCCAGTTCAATGCCTGCCCATGGGACTATTCCCAGTTTGATTTTGACTTCATGGGCCTGATCACCCTGGAGTATGCCATCCCATGGTTTTGTGCTTCCTTCATCATGGAGCAGCTGGTGATCAGAAACACCTTGCGCTTACGATTTGATGAGACTGCTGAGCCGGGGGCCCCCACTGTCCCCGTTGCCTTGGCCAATGGCCACGTGAAGACTGATTGAGCAATGACTCAGAACCATGCTCAGCAATCTGAGAGAGCCCAGACCTCTACCACAGACTATCAGCTCTGTTTCTGAGGTACTGCTCCTTGCTGTATGATAAGATTTATAAACCCCATTTTTCTAATGGGGGTGTGCATGGGATATACCAGAAAAAAGTGGAACCAATAGATTTTTCTATGGATTTTACTCTTTGGGCTCCAAGGACCAGTATCAGTTACTTGTTAGTTAAGTCATTTCTGATTTTAACTTATTACAGATGAAAGCAGTCCTTTGGCTTACACTTCTATGTGGAGAAAGAAGAAAAACTATGGTGGAAATGTATCCAAAAAGAAAAAAAACCTAATTAGTGGATGGGCATGGACATGCCAGCTCAGTTAGTGATTGGCTTACTCCATTAGGCAATATTCAGGTGCTTGCTTGCAACCAATACCTCTTGTGGGACCCGAGATGCTGCAGGAACAAGGAAGATCCATCTGCTGTTGAGAAGAACCTAAGACTGGCAGTCTGCTGGGGAGGTAGATGGTGTTCCCCTTGCAAGGTCCCTTTGGCCTCTCCCCAGGTTCTTTGATGCACCATGAAATAATTTGGTGCCAGACATCTTGCTGAATTTATACAGTTCTTGTACTTTTTGAAATCTCAGTCCTGATACTCACTAGAAATTTTTTCTTTTTAATTTTTTTTTTAATAAAGGCCTTCTTTGCCAAGTAAATCTTACCATAATCTGTGCAGTCTGAATCTTGGCAAAAGGCACAAGAAATAGCCTAAGTCTTCCCATCTCCTCTGTCCCCCTAAAGCAGACCTTGCTTGAGGGTCTGCTGCAGATTCCAGCCCCCACCTCAGCTGTGCAATCCTTGTAGAGACTGTACAGGCCACAAGAGTTTTCTGCCTTCTTCTCATGGATTCCTCTGTTTCTGGTGATGTCAATGTCTTAGTCTGGCTGCAGCCCATTCTATTTGAAGGTCAAAGCCTTCATGTGGTTAGCATGGTATCCAGGATTTGGTACTTTGGCACTGACTGTAACCTTCCTTCAGCACTGGCAGGTCTTGGCTCAGTTCCGCCCAGTGTTCTTCTCAGTTTATCAAGATGATTAGCTTTTTCTTCCCTAATTCTGCTTTAAATAACCACAACTGTATTGTCATGACAATAATTGGAGGCAGCAAATGATACACCATGCTGCCTGATACATTATTAAAAAAACCCAAAAAAAACCCCAAACAAAACCAGGAAAAAAAAAACCCAAAACAAAACCAAACCCTTTCTGAAGAGGACTTCTTCAGACTCTGCTTTAGTGATGCTTTGAGTTAGGGTGCAAGAGCAGCAGTAGGGAGGTGGAGCAGGAGGAGTGCTGTGTTTCCATCACAGAACTACCTGCACTGGGGATAATTTCAAATCTAATGTATTGGAGACATTAGAGTACAGGAGAAGTTGTAGTGCAGGGAAAGTGCTTGATAGTGGCAGCCACAGGTTCAGAATTCGAACTGACAAATCTTGGCTTTTGAAGTTAGCAATGAACACAGAGTTTCCAGCTGTCAGATGCTTCTTACTCCTAACTGATTTTTGGGAAGGTTTGCTGTAGTTGTCCTGTAGGGCCAGATTAATGTTAGGTGTTCTTCCACCATAGTAAGTGGAATTGCACCAGGGATCAATTTGGCTTGAATGCAGACATGTTGTAGGGTTCCATTTTTGTGCTGGAAATGGCTGGGCTATTTCCGGGTGGGTTCCCTGTCTTTGGTAGGGAGCGCTCAACTGGGAACCTGCTTACTGCCCTGAAGCATCCTTTCCTGAGGGGAAGAGCCCTCCTGGCCCTGTGAAGGGAACTGTTGGTCGGTTCTGCTCTTATGAAGGAAGTGCTAATTTTTAAATTTTTTTTTTTTTTATTTTTTTTATCACACAGAGTGCAGTTATTTTATTCCTCCCCTCCCCCTTCTCACATGGTATCCATTGCTGGCAATGGACACATGAAAACACTGGCAGCAAGGAATTAATCAAATCTGCCCTGGGGTATGCAATGTCTGCTGAAGCACCCAGAATACTTAGGTGGGTATTTACAGTTCCCTTTTTATAGTTCATTAAATTAAAAGAGAACAAACAATGAACAGATGTATTTTTTTTTCATGCTGTGATGCCAGTATTAGGAAATCAGAGGAACAGAATGTAGTTTATCAACCTTGATGGTCTCAGGTTTGTAGACCCAGGCAAAACAGTCACCTGACACTGTACATGGCAGGGGGGATGAATGAGTTTTCTACATGGGATAATGTAGATGAACCCTACTGAACCAGAAAAAGCATTGTAAAGTGCAGGTGAGAGCTGGGATCTCCTCAGCTTGGCCCTGGTTCTGTCAAGGTCACTAAATGCAGTGTCTAAAGCTGGGCTGTCCTCTCACAGCATAGCTTAAGTGTGGTGTTGTGGTGCCTCCTGCATCACCCCTGCATCATCTGAAACCCTCTGCTTTATAGAGACATCCTTAGGGTCCCTGCTTTCTCCTTAGGTGTTAAAAAGCTCTTTAAAAAGGTTAAAAGAGTTAGTAACATGGTTTGGTGACTCCCAGCTGCAGCTGGACTGGGGATGGAGAAGTGGCTGGCCACAGAGCTGACCTGGTGCACAGTAACAGTGATGTGTCTTAACTTTACAAAGTCCCCATTAAATGACACTGGTTTTGCTCGGTGATGTACAGAGCATCTAGTACCTTGTTCCGTTATCCCAGTCGCCTGTGCCATTGTAACAGCTATTGTAGTCTGCTTTCCACAGATGTCTGGTATGTACCACCCAGCTACTGCATCCTCATAGAGTGGTAATTTATACCCAGAAGTGCACTTTACTTGCAGCTTGCACACCAGAAACAGACCTGGCAAATTCTTAAATCAATTAAAATAATTACATATATAATACCATGTACCTAATGCAGCAGGATTAGCCAGACTTCTCCTTTCTAAGCAACATGTCTGCAGTCAGAGCTTCATCTTTTCTGCAAAATCTCCCTTTTTCTTACATGTGATGCTTCTTGTAACACCTTACAGAAGTGTCCAGAGCACATTACTGGAGTCTCCGTGGCAGCTCAGTGGGAGCTTGGGAGCTGGACTGAAGTTGGAGAGACATTTACATTAAGAAGAGAAAAAAACAAACGCACAAGGCCTAACATTTGTTTGTACATGTATCTTCCTCAGTAGATTAAAGTTGCCTGTTTTGAGTTCACCAGCAATAAAAAAAAAAAGTTGTGATTTATCTACCTTGTCCTAACTGTAGCAAGGAGAGAGTGGCCCATTGCTGCTTTTCTTTTCCAGGGGGTGGGGGAATATGGACTCCAATTACCCCAAGGTTCCCATTTTGCCTTCCTTCTCTTGCTTATCTCTTGTATGGTCTACCCCAAAGGATCTCAAAGTACATGATGAAATACAGAACCTGGTGTCCTGCACACACAAGGCAGTTCAGGCATTACCATGATGTATGCTCATACTTCAGAGATCTTGCCAGAGGTCAATTTACAGCAGGTCGAGACTGTGTCTTGGTCTTTGGTGTTATAACTGAGAGAAATGTGTACATATGTACCGGGTAGTATTGCGCCTTTGGTCTGAGTGCATTTTGTAATTAAAGCAAAATAATCCAATCAAGGTTTTGCTTGACTAGTCTTGTGACTGTAAAAGGTAAAAAAAGACTGCAGAGCTTTAACTGCTCTGAGAATTAGGAAGTGGGTGACTGAAGTGCTCCTGAGTTCAATAGCACTGCTTTGCTGCTGACTGTTTTTCTGAAACCTGCTCAGAAAGAAAGGGAATTTCTTCCTTCATGAGAACTTCTGCCCTTCCTGTACTATGAATAAAACATGAGCCACCACTAAGATGTGAACTGAAACCAAATTCTTTTCTATTTTACTTTATCCTGAGCTCTGAATACATGTAATATGCCCTGTGTTTGAGGGGGAGGCTTGCAGACCTGAGTTGTTTCCTTCAGTTCTGCCTGCCAACTTCAGCTGAACCACCTAAGAAAACTACTCTCTTCACCTTTCTTCCTGCACATCAGCAGCTACCCAATCCCTCTGTGATCTATCCCTTGCTGTAGAATGAAATCTCCCTTCTGGTGTAGCCCCTGATAAACCAGAAGCTGTTCCTACCACGCATCCCCCTCACCCAGTGTTTTGGCACCTAATGACTGGGTAGGATCAGAGAGATGGTAAGACTTCAGGAGCGTTGTCTGTGTTTGGCAAATGGCCTCCACTCGCACCTGTCTTGCTTTACTCACCTTGAAGTGTCCTGACCCAGCCCCTGGCAAAGAGACCTTCCTTTCCTTCCACCTTCTGGCCCAGGGAATGGAGCAAGCTCCGTTGCTGCCCTGGGGCCTCAGCACCACCTAAGTTTTTACACGAATATAGGTCTGCCTCCACTTGAGCAGGGGAGTTTTGATTTTAAGAGCTGTAAGGCTCTGGGCTTCAGGCTCATTACTAGTAAGTCATCCGCAGGCATGATAGGGAATTTATACCATGCAGAATGGCTGATTTCTTCTAGGATGACAAGGGTTTGTTCCATCGAGGGTTTGGCCATTTGGTTCTCTGCTTTGTGACCAAGAGGGAAGCTACAGAAGCAAGTGGTGCTGTCTGGACAGAAGTCTTAGGGAGGGTCTGGGTGTACACTGCTTAGTTTGTGTCCTTCAAATACAAAGCTGCACATTCCCACTGAGATCTTGACTACCTGCACCAATGCAAAAGTTGTCTGCTTGACCTGAAATAACACGGTTGACAGAACGTACTCTGAAGTAGAAGGGATGTTTAAAATCTCTAGTCCTCTTGATCTGTAGGAGATTCCTGACTTACATCTTGGTGGAAAAATACATCACCTGGAGATATGCGAGCTAGTGCTCATTAAGCCAGTATAGGTACTAAAATCCATATAGTGCTGTTCTCCATCCTGCTAAGTTAATCATGCTGAGAAGTGAAATACCTTGGTCCCCAGAGCGTGCTGCCATGTGGCTGTACTACTTCAGTACCTGAATTAGTACAGACACCTACTTGGGAATACATTTTGCCCTTAAAATATACTGTTAAATCCATGGGTTCCAGTGGTAATGTTTGTCAGTCTTATGAAGAAGGACTCGCATCCTATAGAAGATTTCATCACCGTTTATGAAACTTACTTGAGAGCATCTTGTTTTAAGTTTCAGCTACTTAACTGAGACCCTAGAGACCAAATGTGGAAGGTAACCTGTCACAGACTTGGAGCAGGTCACCAGCATCATGCAACTTGCAGACTGCATTGCACGTGGTATGCTGTGCAGCTCCAGCACGCAACCAGGATGAGCATCCACCATGCTCATGCAAGGAGTGATGAGTAGAGGTGGTGATACAAGCACTGTTGTAGATGTGCTAACATCTACGTTCCCAAATTTTCAAGAGCTGGGCAGCTAAGAAGCTGCTCTTCTCTCATCATTTGGGATTTCTCACAGGTCTAAAGCAAACTAGCAGGTTTTCCATTCTACGGGAAGCAGACCATTTCCTCAACTCCTTACTCTAGAGTCTGGGTGGCTCACTCCTTTTGCAGCCACTGGATTTTCTGATGTGAATGGCCTTCATTAGTGTCGCAGAAAACAGTGATTTTTTAAAATGGTAATCCCAAATGCTTGATGTCAATTTGTATTTATGCTTTAGTCAATTTAGGAGCTAAAGACCGTTAAGTATCTGGTGATGCTGTTTATTTATCCTGTCGTGTGGCATGTTGTCCTGCTTTGATGCTACAATGAAGAAGAAAAAGAAGGAAATAGAAGCAATTTGCTCTTCAATAAAAATAAGTAAACATGTTGTTGAGACAATATTTATTAAATATATGAGCTGAGATATGCAGAATGCTTGAAGATCTCTGGCCTTTCAAATATGGGACTTTCTATCCAATGCAGAATTTCTCTCTCTTTTGTGGTCAGTCCCCTTTGCAGTGTATTTCTATTGCTAGTTCTGTGTGGTTCTTTTACCTAGCATTTTGGGGATGACAATATTTGCCCCTTTTCATTTTTCACTGAAGTATCTCATGCTTTTCACAAACTAGTTAAAATAATTCTCAGTTCAGGTCTTGAAGAAGATCAGGATTAACCCCAAATAACAGTATCAGGAGATGATGAAAATGTCCTGACAGGTCCCAGATCATTTCAGACCCAGGAAAGGGAATTAACATTTTACCTGTCACCAAGTTTCCAGATTTGAGGAATGAGTTAAAGTTCCAAGAAAGTTGATCAACAGGGAAACTGCTACACAGTTTCCTCCATCTGAGGCTGTCTCCAAAATGGTTTTCTACATGATCACCTTGCTCCATGTGCCCAAGTCAAAGCTGGCACATGAAGGGACTATCAGAGCTAGTAGATATCACGCTTCTATCTTGTACAAAATAGGACTGATATCCCTCTCTTTGCTATATAATCCCATCTCCATCAATAGACTACTTTTGGGTAAATACTGCTAGGAGCAACAAGCCATGTTAGAGGCTAAACTGAAATGACCATCTGCTCAATTAGCTCATGTTGGTGCAGTTACTGCACAGCTTATCTCTGTTGCTGTTCCTGTTAGACCACTCATACTGATACCACAGGTCTTCCTATTGCTTCTGTTACTCCATCATCTCCTTTGGTAACCTGTTCCCTTTCTATCCCTTACCTCCATTTCAAGTCCATGCTGTAGTCACAGCTACTCTAAGCCTCCTGTCTGAGCCCAGCCTTTGGCAATTTAACACAAATGGGCTGATTGCTGACAAGTTGTAGCTTCTATTAAAGCCCACAACAGCTGCAGTTGTTAGTGCTTTGGATGGCAGAAAACATTTTCAACACTTGCCTTCAGGCACACAAGAATAGCAGAAAATTTGTAATTACTGTTCAGTGCCTTTGCTGTAACAGCCACACAATGATATATAATAAGCTTTCAGGGCTAAATTCAGGAAAAAAAGGCTTCTCCAGTCTCTTTTGAGTTTCAATGCATGTGGAGTAATACATAATTTCAACTGATCTTTCAAATAAATGCATAAATGTAGCTGACGGCCTCCCCGCTGCACTACTGACTGCACTGTAACTTCTACTGTCAAAGAAGACTCATCTCTTGCTTAGCTGCTGACAGCAGTCTGGGGCCAAAGATCCAAAATGAAGCTCTGTTACATATGAAGCAGGTTAAGGTCAGAGTTGACTGCCCTTGACCTTGCAAGCTGTGTGTCTGTGTGCTTTGGTACATGGGAAGGCCTTAGTTTGATCTGGCGAGGGGTTAAAGCCTCTTAGTGATGAGAATTCAGCTCAGAGAGGGGAGTTAGGCCCATGTTTTTCAAATGTTTTTCATAAGGCTTTTAAACCAGATTAATGTCTGAGGCAAACATGCCATACTATCCTGCTCCATCTTCAACAAAAAGGGGAGTTACCACCTTGGGGACCTTCTGATGTCTTTTCCCTTCTGTGTGAATTCTCTTACTGCTAGTGAGAGCAGTGTGTACCCAGCCTGAGTCAGACCCATCCACTCCTTTTCCTCAGCTAAGGCATTGGCCAAAAGCACTCCTTGCCACCCAAGCTGCCTTACTGATCCTAGGTTTCCTTCTGTTCTTCTGCTGCTCCATCTGTGGGCCACTGGTGCCTATCTGCCATCTCGAGTAGTCTCAGTCACGTTGTAAATCCTTGAGGCCAGGACTTGCCTTTTTGTTGTAACATTGATGCGAGCCTGTCCCCAGTAGGATCTCCAAGTGCTATGATATCATAGTAAGCATTAAAAGAAGTCTTGTTGTCTTTAAGATTAAACATCCAAGCTCTGTTCCACTAATAAACAGCGTGGCCAGAATGTCCATGAGGCACCTCTGTTGTTACTTTCCATCTAGTGTAGACACATGGGTGTCCACATGAGCCAGATTCTGACATGCTCTAGCAAACCAGATTTTAAACATTATCAGACAGTCATCTTGCTCTTCAGCAGAGGCTGATTTGAGTTAGCATGGTAATTAGATCTTGTTTGGCAAATGTTATGACAAAGCATAGCTGCCCTTTGATCAGTAAAGGCAGCATGGCCCCCCAGCAGTGTGCTTACAGTGGGGCTTTATGCTGTGTGATGGCACAAACATCTCCAAATGCCAACATAGTCTATGGTTGTCCTAGCCATTGGTCTCTGGGCAACAGCCAGGCATGGACCCAGCATAATGCTGGTGGTGAAAGTGGTGTTGCCACTACACTATCCAGGCAGGGCTGCCGGTGACCTTATGGCTGCCCGCAAAGCCATCTGGAAGCCCGGCCTTGGCTGCTGCCGTGCGCAGTCCATTAAACCCTATTTCTCTGCTTTATCTTCCATTGTCTCAGTTCTGTCCTTCCTCTCCTGACCAACTGCCTCCTGGCAAGGTCTTACTGCATGTTAGGGCTTTGGTGTTTGTCTCAACTTCCTGGTTTGGAGCTGGTAACTTAATTCTTGCCACTTGATAACTCTTCCTGGGCCGGGATCCACAGCACCGTCATCTCCAGCTCTTCATTGTCACCTTCTCATGGCCTCTCTGTTGTCTCTCCCACTCCTTGGGAATCCCTGCTCAGCTTAGTGGTGCCCCCTGTCCCGGTGCCCCCATCCAGTTACACAGCTTTTACCACCATCTCCTCCTCATGTCTCAAACCTCTGTCTCCCTCCTAGCCTTGCCCCCATCCCTCCACACCTGCATTTTTCTTGGCTCCTCTGGCACATCTTCCCAAATAAGTTACCAGCAACTCAAAACGTCTGTAGCCAGAGTGGACTTCTGCTCCCTTTTTGCTTCCCTGCTCTTAACCTTTCTCCCCGACAGACACCTTACAAATAGGGGAGACAGAAACATCTCTGACCTTCTCTTCTGCTCTTCCTTATTTGCCTGGCCTTTATGTCTTGCTACCTCATACCCAACCCCTGAGGTCTCCCTGCTGGGCTTGTGCTGGGGTTTTGTATGCCTCTTTCCTGTTACTCATCCTGTACACAAGATGTTTTCTTCAGCTGACCTGCTTGAACATACCCTTCTCCCCATGCCAGTCTGTCTCACCAGCCCTGCAAAATGCAGCAAATTAAATAATCTCTGTATCTATTTCACATATGTATGGCTGAGATAACTAATCCCTGCATAGTGAAAGGGTCATATGTACAAAAGGGGAAATGAGGATAACAGCATTAAAGGAGAAGTGGGACAAAGGGAGACTGAGAGCAACGGCAGGGCAGATGTGAAGGAGGCAAGTTTATAGTGTTGGAAAAAAAAGCAGAACACTGAAACAACAGCAGATCAGAGTATCCCTGACAAGCCACAGCTCTGCTCTTTACTTGCTAGTTCTGCATTTAAGCTCTCGCTTTTTTCTGCTCCCTGGAGCTATGTCTTCAGAGCAGATAAAAAGTCCTTCAACTGTCTCAAAAAATGGATTGAGAAATTAAAGAAACTGCAGACATCCCTTTTCTTTGTGTCTTTTGTGATACCAGACACTTCGCCATTCCTCACACCTCAGTGGGAAATGGGATCTGTCAGACTGGTTGGTTTGTGAAGGCAGCCCTCCCAGGCCTCCTTGCTGAATGCTCAGTCTGAGCCTCTGCCCCTGTGAGAGCAGGAGGCTCTTTCCAGCTTCCCAGGCACATCTCACATGCAGTGCAGGTCCCAGTGGTTGAAGGATTTGCATGTGATGCCATTACAGTGACTTCCCAAAACTCGTCTCCATTTTCCATCTGTTGTGTGCTATTACTTTCCCAGGACACAAAAACTGGTGAAATGTCCATTGGATGCCACAGAAACCTCTCGGGCTGCAGCCATGGTAAGATAACCCTCCTTAAAGCAAGGGAGAGAGATCTTTCTGTGTGCAGGAGCTCTGTTCAGATTGGGTTGGGGTTTTTTATTGCCCTATAAAGGGCTGTGCAGTGAGTGAGCTGGAGAGTTGACAGTTGCATCCCAGTCATATTTTAACACAACACAGACAGCAGATGCTTCTAGAAGATGGTATTTCTTCATGTTCACTGGGTCTTCAGGGAGATTACATATTCAGGGTCAAGGGCTTTAGGGGGCTTGCTCTATGGCCCCGCAGAAAAATTTTTCTTGTTTCCAGAAAAAAAAAATCTGTAAAGCACAGGGCGTTCTGCCAAGCCTTCTATATAGAGTCAGCAGGAAATGCTGCTCCCAAGAGAGATTTTACCTATGTCTCTGTCAAGGATAGCTTTTATTATAATAGCAGTTGATCAAATAGCCCTCAACGTTGCAACACCTGAGTATCAGGGCTGAGCATGAGCAGAGGAGCAGCACTTTACTAATTAGACTGTGAAAAGGTTATTTGTGGGGGGGAAAATTGTCTGCCTCTGTAGGCAGCAGAAATAGGCTCTTTGCAACAGGGTGATGTTTTTGAAAAGCAGATATCTTGGCCAAGGAAATCATCAGCTGGCCAGTACAGAAGACCTTGCAAGGGAGAGATTCATGTCCAAAGATGCAACAGAAGGGGAGCCCACTGTACACACCGATGAGCCAGGGATGATCTAAAATTTAAATGATGTTTTACAAAGAAGCTGCCTCCTCCTACTCCCAATCCTGCAAGACCATTAATTTGTCTGTGTTGTATACTAAAGGATTAAGACTGAGCAAGCCCTGCTAGAACAGGAATTTCCAATTCCACGGGATTTAGGAATCCAAACCTTGACATTAGCCCCTCTAAAACCCAGTCCTGAGAATGCCAGCACCTCTTGGGAAAATTCAAGCACAGATACTCCAGTGTGTCAGCTCACAGCCATGGTGCCAGGCCTTCCCATGCCAGTTCCCGAAGGAAAAGGTAGCATCCTTGGTCCAGACTATTTTCTCTGTTGTTCTGTGTCTCATGCAGTCACTCACAGCTTACAGGCTCAGTGTAAAATGCTACTAAATCACAAAAGGAATGTTTTATGCTCACTGGATGCTGAAATAAATAACAGCATTGGGCAAGAACTAAGGGGAACATGGACCTCACTTATCACTAAATCCTACCTCAAAGGTGCTTCATATTTCCATGAATGTTTTCCTGAGGAAGGAGCAAACATGAACCATGGGAACCTGGATTTACCTTAAGGGCTGAAATCTGGACAAGAGAAAGCTGGTTTTAGCAGGTGCCCTCTGAAGCCTGCAGAGCCATATGGGGTATTCGTTTGGCTTTGCATTGTCACTGGCCTTCAAACATGAACTGCCCCACCATGTTCCCCCCACCCTCATGCACAGGGTTTAATGGTGGCAGAAACAGTAAATGTCAGGAAGCGTTTGTGCAGTGGAATATAGAAACTACAGTTAAATAAATCAGTGATCAAAAGAAAGGCTGTGTATATATTAAAGACCCTTAAAGACATGGCATAAATAGCCCTGAATTCTCTCTTGACCCTGCACACAGCTGCCATGTCCTGTAGCCTCGTAAGGGAGTAAATTTAACAATGGAACAGGATGGTTCAGGATGCCTGTCAGAATGTGCTTTCCTGGCACCTAGTCTACCCCTTTGCTAGGGATTTGTAGCACTGCATTAGCCAACCTTAGGGGACCTGGGGTTCAGGACATCCCTGTGACATCTCCTAGAGGAACAGGAGATCTGGGGTAATTCTGTGAGCTCCTCCAGACAGCAAAATGTATAGAAACACCATGTTTGGCCATCTAGATCTAGCCTTTTTCAGTTTTCAGTAAGTTGGTTCCTGAGAGTTATGCCAGGAGCACAGTTATTCAGAAGCAATGTGATAATAAATTTCATTTTACCCAAGTCATCAGTCCTCATGTCTTCGTGTATATGAACAATGTTTGGCTCTTCTTGGATTCCTGCAATATCCACACTTTTGTGTCTGAACTGGTAGCAATTTCAGTTTTTATTCCACAATTTTGAACAGGCAGAATGATGAATGGAGGCACTGGTAAACAGGAGAAGTTAGCAGTGGGGAGGAGAGACTGAGGGAATTCATGCCCATCCCAACCTATTTTTTTCCACTTCTTTTAAAATGCGTAGTTTTGATGTTCTGTGTTGAGTTCAGTTGTTGACAGAGTGCATAAAAAGAGCCAATGTGTTACTGCAGGCATTTTTGGCAGATAGGAAGGCAAGCTATCCAGTTAAGAACAGCAGCAAACCCATGACAAAGCTTAATCTCCAGCCAAAAGCTTAATCCAACAGAAACCAAACATCTGCCCTTCTCAGGCACTCTGGGATGGAGACAGGTCTTGGCTTTCTGGGGTGGCTCCAGCATTGTTCTTCATCTTCTGACTCCTCCCAGACAGCAATAGCACTCATTCTGTGGTTTAGGTAAGAGACTGTGGCATGGGGCGCCAGATGCCAGGCTCTCTAAATTGCAGCTACAAAGCCTCAGACTGAACCATTTGCAGATCTAGTACAAATAACAGTATCTCTCCCTTGCCCTGTAAGACTTTCTGCTATTTCTGGCCATTCTCTCCCAGTGTCTCTTTTCATATGCAGATTGAGACCATTATCCCTGGAATAAGACTATGCATGGTGCTTTTTTTTTCACTGTATCTCATTCCTGACCTCTGCTGCTTTTTTAGTATTCTAGTCCTGGTTTATAATAGGAAATGGAAAGCCCAAAGATTTTCTTCACATCTGACATTCATTCATCCTCCCAGCTTCCTTTTTTCCCCATCAGATTAAAGGCAGAGAGAAAGAAACAGCCAAAACTGTGTGGGTTTGGTCCATATTTTTAATAGCCAAAAACCCAATTCTGCTCTTAGTCTTGCTTTGTGCAACTTTATTCATTTTACTGACCTTATCCTGGATCCTTACCAATGTAAGAAGGAAGTTGGGTGATATATTTAAAGACTATTAGTTTTAAACGTAACACTGAGAGTTAAGACAAACCAGTCTCACGCTCATCTGCCCATTCCCCAGTCCCGATGACGTCTACATTGCTGATCTTATCATTCCATACCTGATACTTGAAAAGTGACCACAGATTAAAGTCACTCAAGTTTTACCAATCTGGGACATCTCTATCCTGATTTTCTTCAGATAGCTCCAGATAAAAGTATGGCAGCTGTGCACCCCTGGTTCTGAAAATATTTCAAGTTGGAAGCCCTAAAATCAAGCCAGCTCAAATCAGAGGCTTTTAAAAATCATTTGGTCTCCATATATGAGTTGGTGAGTCCCTGCTGACAGGTGATGGAAACACACAGCTCCCAGTGGAAAATGAATGAAAGCCACTTGAATTAAACCTTTAGTACTATAAAGCTGTTAGGTCACACCTAACAGGATAGACCTGTCCCTGCTGATACCATGACATCACAGCTATGATGAAAGTCAGTGATGAGTCCAGGATGGCTCCATTTTCTGTCAGCTCCAAAGCACCTTTCCTTATGGTGCACCTTATTTTGCAAGGCTGGGAGTGTTCTTATTTCATGCCCTTTCCCTGTTGGGTGTGAAAACTCCTGAAGTTTGGGAATATATGCCTTCAAGCACTGGACTGGACTGGACTGTGATGCTTCCTGCAGATTTATAAGCCTATATCCTAAAATACATTGAAACAAAAGTTCAGTTGTTGGACAATTAATAGGACCTCGGTTCAGAAAGACAACTAATCATGCATCCAGCCTCTTGCTGTACAAATGTCTTATTTTGCTTCAGTTAAGTACAGGCCTAATTGGTTGCACAATTCATTTAATATATTTTGCTGTAGTGATTTAAAAAGTAGCTATGACTCAGTAAAATCCATTTCTCATGAGTAGTGAACATTAGGTGAGGATAATGTGATCATAGGTATGGCATGATACCCAAACAGCGACTGGCAAACATTAATGCCAGGATACTCTATATAGTAATTGAGTTTGCAGTAGTGGAGTCTTGGGGTGATATCTGAGTGTATTACTGGTGTGTGCTCATCCCAGTAAAATGGATAATAAGCACCATGCTTTGAGGTAAAAATAATCACCACAGAATTAATTAGGTGTCTTCTTTCCTCTGTGGGTACATTCTTCTAGAATGATCCACTAAGAGATCTCTTGCATCTGTTCGCCAACGCTTCTAAGACACAGGACACTGGGTCTCTGTTTTGATCTTGTTTGAGACTGCCGATTCCTTGTAGGTGTTGTGTGAGAATGAGTAACATTCAATTGCAGGGCATGAAGATGTCTCATTCTTTCAGGCCCAAGCAGAAAACTGTAAGGCACAAACACTGTGGGAGTGGTGATCTTCCTCTGCTTTCTCTGCCCAAGTTTTGTGGTTTCTTCTCTTTTCTGTGCTACTCAGCCACCTTTGGGAACAGTTCAGCAACATCTTCTGGGGAGGATGGTGAGGACATCTGGAGTAGTTTCCTTTGTAGTCTCAGCCACAGGGATCAGAAAAGCAGTAGAATGAAAAGCATGCAAGAGCCAAAGGCCCCAGACTGAAACAATTAATGGAATGAAATGTTCCAGGCTTTGTTTGCTTGCTGGTTTGTGTGTTTGTTGTTTGAAATAAGAGCTATTTGGCTCAGTTCAGCTGCTGGGCTATCAGAGAGATTAACTTGTAACATCACAAAGTGAAGACTTCTTTTCCAAGAACCAAGGACTTTCACTATCATTGTTGATTTGGAACATGTCCCTCAGGTGGTGAGCTAAACAAAACCAGTCGAATCAGTTGGGGTTTTTTTTGACATTGTACATGAATGAGTCTGTCTTTTTTTCAGGGACACCCCCATTTCTGGCAACCGCATAGAGATGAGTGTCTGGGATCTACCATTCTCTGCTGGTGTTGTCAGAGAAAAAAAAGTTCATCTCTCGGTAAAGTCCACTGCTCTGTTGTCTCTTTTCTCCACTGAAGAAGTCTGCAGATGGATTGAGGGCTGTACCTGGAAGCAACAGATGTCCTACTGTAACAGCTAAAACCAGTCACCATCAGTACTAGTTTCACGGTGTCTGACTCTGTGTGTGATAACAAGGGGTACATGGTGCACTTTCTCTGCTGGTTCCTGTAAGGAGCTTGTATTTTCTAGTCTAATCACAGCTTCTCAGTAGAGGCTGGATGCTTGTGAAGGATCACAGGGCGACATGCTGGCTGTGCACATCCCCAGAGAACTGGGCTGATTAAAGGGGAACCACTGAACTACTGAGTTTGCTTCCATAGCTGGTCACAGTGAAACAGATCTGCTTCATAGGATAAAAGTCTAAATATAGCTCAAGTTTCTGAGTAACAAGGTATGTCACCCTTTTTCCTGCTTTAGCAGTCAGATATTACCTGCTTTGTGCAATGCTCCTAAAAGCCTACTGCTACCTCAGCATCCCAGGGAAAGCTGCAGGAAATTTTATGGTGAGAGTGGCAAGGCCTGGTGATTGAAGACACCACTACTGGGACACACCAGCACCTCAGTAAACAGAAACTGAAGACAGGGCAATAAAAAAGGGGTGCTGGTAGGGCACAGGTGAAAGGCAAGAGGAGATCGGGTTTGTTTTGTGTAGGATAAATTGGGTTTAGCATGTACAGGTAAAGATCTGTTCTGGTAACAACAACTCCACTTTTATTATTATGCTGCTGCTCCATCAGTTCATGGCCTTCTCAGCTAACAGAAACTTAACAGGAAAATATAAAAAGCTCAAAGACTCATATGACTCCAGCTGTCCCTTTAACCAGAGAAAGCTAAATGAAGTAGGAAGCTGATCTTGAAGGGCAATCTGCTTAGATGAGTGCAGGCTAAAAGGGGAATAATCCCCGAGGTCTCTCATTTTGTTTGCTGTAGTTTGGGCAGAAAGCAAATGCAGCTGAACTTTTGGAAGCTGTAATGTGCAGGTGGGTTTGTCCTTCTGCCTGCAATAGCAGCGAAGGTGGCAAGTCTGTTTTCCTGTAAAAAGGGTAGGCGGTACAGATGCTCTCTTTCAAAATCTCTACATTGCTGCTGAATATTTCTGAAATGTTTTTGGAGGTGATGGATAATTCTGAATCCACAGTGGCATGTGTGAAGTGGTAGAAAACAGAGCAATGCCTTCTGCCTGTACTGAGAAAAATGTGTGTGATCAGACAGGTCCTCACTAATACCTCAGCAGGATCCATTATAATTTGGTTTAATCCTTTCTGAGCAGGAGGAAAATGGTTGATTGCCTGAGGAGAAGCATTTGTCTTTCCACAGACTGTTCAGAAGACTGGGGAAGGGGGAGAATCAGTCAGAATGAGAAGATGGTCTAATTTTTTATAGTTCTGTTGTTCTTGATCTGTTAATTATAGCCAATGATAACAGTGAACTTGTGCTGAGGAGGTTGTGGAACATCAGAAAGATGGTTTCCTTTCACTCTACTCCATCCCTGGAGCAGATGCCGCTGGAAAAATCTCAAGTAGCTTTGCTAAAGCTGTGCTGGTATGGACAGCATGGGAAATAAAGCATTTTTAATCAGAGTGCAGGCCTTCTTGTGTGATCCTTTAAATTCCCCCCCCCTTTGTTTTTTTTTTTTTTTTTGAGATGGGGGAACCTCAAAGGGCTGGAAGTAAATCTCCATCTCCTTGGGGACACAGCAACTGAGAGAACACTTCATTGAAGGTTCCTCTGTGTACTGTTACAGAGCAAACTCATGGGACCTTAATCCCAGGAAAGCACAGGCTGTATAATCATTTTCCAGTTGTAGGAGCACATGGATTTTTATTTTTGTTTTCCAAAGAATGTGGTAAGCATGAAGTAGATAGCCCTAGGGAACAAGAATATGTTAGACTAATTAGACACTAGTCAGCAGGCATAAGGTGGGGAATTGCTCAATAGCTGGATTACCCTCGTGAGTCAGAGCTGTTGCTGTGCTCTCACAGAGTGAACTCTTTTGGGAAGCCACTTTCCTGTCACAGGAGTAGGGGAACACTGATAATTTTAAGGCAAGAATTGATAGTTGAAGAATAGTAATAAACCTGAGGACTGTAGTCAGTGTCAGTGAGATGATGCCATGTTAGCAATTAAGTGAATGGCCTGAAATGCTCTAGAATGTGAAACTAGTATCTGAAGAGGCATGCAAAAGGCTGTCTTGGGCTTGAGAAAGAATGTTTTCTGTGGATTCTGTTCCAGAAAGGAAAAAAATTGCCATTACCTTTTCAGTTCTGGAGGCTTGTAGAATTACTTAACTGCTGAGTATTTATTTGGATAAAAACTGATAAGTTTTTCATCCTGTGCCCTTCAAATCAGACACTGTCCCTTTTGGTTTGTCCCTAACAAGCTAATCACCATTGTCTTTTTATTGTAATTGGTGTGTTTCATGTTAGAGCGCTCTACTGCTATGAGACTTCTTTGTTGTTGCTGTTACTCTTTGCCTTGCTCCAGTGTGTCCAGTTTAAAGGACCTTCTTAAATTAATGGGGTGAAGCTCAGTTCTTATAAAGTAATAATCTCTTATCTTTATTAATCCCTTCTTATTAATAAGAGTTCCAGGGACAGCTAAAGGCTTAGGCTAGAGCAGCGCTCTGCTGTATCATGCCTAAGTCTACTGGACCAGCACTACTTACTCTGTTTACATTCTAAATAGGTAAAACCAAAACTGAGAAGAAAACCAGATACCCTGTGATTAAGGGGCTTGACAAGTCACAGAGCAGAGCTATTTGCAGAGTGCCCCAACTCCCTAGTGACTACTGTCCTAGTCAAACATATGGAAGCTATAGAGTTCCCTTCTGTGCTGCTGCTTGAGGAAGTTGATGGTGACTATGGGTATGTGAACACCTCTCTGATTATCCCCTGCATATATGGTATTAACTTTCTCAAGTTACACAGAGAATATGATGTGTGATTATTTGCCAGTAGGTTTAAAGGTATATCTGGGTATCTGAGGAGGAGAGAGTGGAACAGTCATGACTCCACTAGGAAATGAGATGCAGAGAACTTGCAGGAGAGGCAGCAGGGCATACTGGTTTTGCTTACAAATCTTCTAAACTATCTGGCTGGTAAGATTTGTTTGCCTCTCCCAACTTCCCAAACAGTCCTCTGGTTTAATACCAGTATTCTATTTTTGTAGAGGATGGGAATGAAGCACATTGGTCTGGAGGTGAAAGGGAAGCCCCGCTGCATTTGTGCGAGGAAAAAAAAAGACATCATGGCAATGTTCCTTTTTCCTGCACCTCTGGTGAGAAGGTGGGGCTCCAGCTACCCTTGTACCAAGCAGGAAACAGAAGTTTGTAACAGACTTATATTATGGTCATGCCCTTCTGTTTCCTCTGAAATTAAACTGCAGCAACAGACATCCTTTCTCTTCCCTTAGACAGCTTTACAAATTGTGACTTACATTTTCAAGTCAACTTTTAAAGGCCAGCTACACAAGGAGGAGCTCTTTCTCCATTTAATCTCTCCCTATTCCGTTAACCGTTCACTAAAGCTCTGTTACTTTTGTACGGGCTGCTTCCTCCCAGTACAGCTTCTTAAATCCTCTGGACTTCTTTGTGTATGTAAGGTCCCTTTGGGGTATGAATGAAACACAAATTCCACTGACCCTTTCTGATACTACAGCTGTTGGCCATTTCATGGTAGTCAGCTTCTTGGTAAGTCTCTCCTGTTTGGTAAGCTTGGAAAGGTGGCTACAGTGTTCTGTGTTTCACAGCTTCATTGTAGCATCTTTTCCAGTACCGGCAAAACACCAGCCATGCAGTTCCCAACGCACAAGCCTTCAGTAAACATCCCAGGTAATACTTTTTATTCGTCAGTTAGATTAATCTCTAGGGTTATGAAGATTATGCAGAAAACATATAGGCAATACTAACTTCAATGCTTTCCTGTACAAGCTACAGTGAGTTGGAAAACTCACCCTACAGACATTAGTAAAGTTAAGTCAGTCACGTTTGACGACTGATTCTCCCTGTTACATTCACATTATACAGTAATAGCTTCTTCAGCCAGCAGACATTTCTCCCAGTGGACCAGATGTTTGTAAGCCCACAATTTGAAGTCGAGAATCAGCAGTCCCATGTTCTTTACTAACAAAGAAATGTATGCATGACTCTCTTCATCCTGAAGACTTTCGAGTTTGGGAAGTACTTTATATGCAGAGGACGGGAGGAATTTCTCGGGTGAAGCAACAGAAGCACTGCAAGAGGCAGCCCCGGAGGATGCCCGCGACGAGGTGTCCCTGTCCGGAGCACACTCTACTCCACATCAACGGCCTGGCCCAGCGGCTCGCACCTCCGGGGAGACGCTCACGTTCACAAGCGGGGACAAACACCACACACCCCCTCAGCCCCTCCTCCTCCACAAGTACGGGTTGAGGAAGGGCAGAGGGAGGCGGCAGGAGGGGCGGTTGCGGCCGCAGAGCCCTCGCTAGACCGCTGCCCGCACCCCTCCACCATTACCACCGCCGCAAAACCACCACTCCCGGCGTGCTCCGCGCGCCACCAGCTGTGACGAGTGCTGTGAGGGTAGGAGCGGAGCCAATCGCGAGTGCAGGCCTTTCCTGACAGCCACGCCTCCTCGCGCGCCGGCCGGCGGGCCGCGGGGAGCCTTTGAAAAAGTTGCGAGGTGCGTGAGGCGCCTCCGAGCCGCGCGAGTCCCGGTCCGGAGCCAGGCCCAGTTCTGCTCCAGGCCCCGGAGCCGCGGGGGCGAGGCTGGGTTGTGGCGGGAGCGAGGTTCCGGGTGCCCGCGGAGCTGCTGGCGAGGGGCTGGGCCAGGGCTCCGGCTGCGGGAATATCCTCTGATCTGGGCCGACAGGCGGGCGGGTGTCAGCTGGGCTGGGCGGCGGGAGGGGGTTTCTGCGCCGCCGACCGTCTTGAGGTGTTGGGGTTGTTCATTTTCTCGTTCCAGATGAAGGGGTAATACTAATGGCTCCGGCAGCACTGCCTGTAAGTCGCAGACGATATACAGACGTATTGAAAAAAACGCCCCCTCGGGGGCCTTCTCCTGCCTGCCCCGGGCCCCGCTGGGGCCTCCCCGGTCACGGCAGCAGTTACCGGGGATTGCACCTAGGCCTGTGTTCTAGGGCTGCAGAAGGCTGTGGTCTGTGTACAGGACGAGAAACCACCAAAAGGTTCGGGGCAGTGTGCCATTACCGTGCGGTAGAGATTATCGATACAGCTGGTAACTTGACGGACACTGACCTCTTCACACTGATTTTTTTTTTTTTTTTTTTTTTTTTCCCCTTCTTTTCTCTAAAGAGGGTTTTGGAGCAGGGGCAATAAAGTTTCCATCCTCTGAAGATGTAGAGGCCTGTGCATCTGCAAAGCTAGGAAATTCAGATTATTTAAAAGCATTTTTACTTTGCCTAAACTAAAATAAATACTAGGGATACTGCCTGGATAGTATGTGTGAAATGGCTGTGTGCTCAAATACACACTTGTTTTCCTAACCTATGTGTATATCTGGTTATACTGAGCTGAATGGAAAAAAAAAACCAAACAAAAAAGGCAACAACTTAAACCCAACCCCCCCCAAAAAACAAAACAAAACAACAACAAAAACCAAGAAAACCCAACCCAACAGAAATGCATATAGTTGAGGGCTATTTATAGTGGCAGTGCAGTCATACCTGCTATGTAAAATAGTCTTAAGGCCTGTCTGAAATAATCAGATGCTCTTTAAAGAGGAATCTCAATAAATACAATTTGCTTAAATGGCAATATACTACAATTGTTGCTGCCTTGGTCCAATAATATTTTTGTTCATTTCTGTAATAAAATAATATTTGCATTGTAGTTCTTGTCTTCATATGCTTAGTTTTGGCCTCTGGTTTCTTTTGGACTGTTGGCTAAAATTAAAGAACTCTTATTAACTGCATTTGTTTCATAATTTTTTACATAGAATGTTACAAGATGAGTTTGACCATCTTGAGTCTTGCATGCTAAAGTGTTTCCAGCCCTTCAGTCTTTCTGGTGTCTCTTGTTCTTTCAACACCTGTCACAAATCCTACGTCAGCAGAACCAAGTGTTATGTACTAGCAGTACATGTTGTAGGGCTAAACAATTTCTGTGGTTACATTACTAGTTGTGTTTAGGCATCCAAAGATAACCTTATTTCTCTCATGCAGCATCGCATGAGGAGTTCTTCTTCAGTTCACCACTGAGTCATTTCCAGCTTTATGTTCCAGAAACATATGTCCTATGACCATTGCTGTGTCTTGCATTCTTACTGGCATGACCTTACACATACCCAAATATGAGGTCATACAATTTATAAGGAGATATAATTTATCATAATTGCTTTCAGAGTGGCAATATAATGTGACATAGACTTACATAGGAAGTCTGTATCACATTAAATTTTATATATGTATATATATAGCTGCACCCACTTTCCTATTCTTTAGCAAGGAGTGGGTGTAATTGTCTGCATAGTCATATTCTAAGCATCTTTCAAATTATTTTTTGTTGTCTGCCCTGTAGATTTTGGAGCATGGCTGCTAAGAAACTAAGAAGAGCAAAGTTGTCTCAGGAGTTGTGTGAAAGGCTGAGTCGCCATCAGATCACTACCTGTCAGGTGAAATAGTTATTTTATGTTTGTAGGAGGTGTTTTTTTTGGGAGTGGGCTTTTTTGTTGGTGGTGTTTTTTGTGGGGGTGGGAAGGGATGGGGGCATAGTGTTTTAATGCATGAACTAAAAAAAAAAAGGTAAATGGTACAATTTACAGGGAGCTTTACTTTCTATAAAGTAGGGTGGGCCTTCAGGCTCCATCTAGTCTGCTGCCTTGTAAAAACCCAGCTTTAAAATGATAGATGCCTAACTAAAATGTTTAAACTTGTGTGTACTTACTACCTTTGCTTCTAAAGAACCCAAAGATGCTTTATTTTATCAGAGGTGCGCAACTACTACTTGTACAGAGTAGGACATCTATTTGTGAACACTTTATAAAACCACCTAGTCTGCTGTGGCAGTGTTCTGTGATGTTATTGTTGTTATGGGTTGATTCAGCAGTTTGTTTTGAAATGGTGCTCAATGGTGCTTCATTCCTATGAATGGTTTGCCTAAAGGAAGCCAGGAGGCCCTATATATTTCAGTAGCATGCATCATAAATACAGTATCTAGCCCTACAACTGCCTTCTGGAAGATGTGAGGTATTTTAAATATTTTTCAGGTAGATAGAGTCTTTTGTGGACAAAAAGGTGTTATCTTGTTGCAGTTCTTGAATGTTTGGTCCTTGGACTCCATGGCCTTTGAAATATGGATACAATTTCTTTTTAATACACTGGTGTCAGAGAAAGGTAGGAGAGGTGTAGCATAGTAGTATACAGCATGGCACAGTTGGTAAACATGTGGAATGTGTGTTATTTGTGTACAAATTGCATCAGTTTAGTCCCCAGACATGGTTTCTAGGTTGAACTCTCTGAACTGTTCTATCATCTTTCAGGACTTTTTATGTCTTTCCTTCTTGGAGCTAATGAAAGTGACTGGACAGAACTACTATAATGTGCAGAAGCTTCTTTGTAACGTCAGCCGAGCTTGTGCTCCCAAAATGCAGACAGTAAGTATGCTTCTTGTGTCAGCTTTGGTTTTGATACAGTATCTCAGAAAAAGCTAAATGATGCCACTCATCTTTTTACCTGGGAGGTTTGAGATAGCTTGATTGAACAATGAAATAATACTTTTGGTTTTAAATTTAGGCCTCCAAGGCACTTTAATTTGATGCAGTGACTTTTATTAGGCATTATAGCCTCTAGAGATTGTTCAGGCTTGAAAAATCAGTTCTGAGGGCAGCAGGGAAATGTGGCATTCCCTCTTGCAGTCCAGCATATAAAAATTGCTTCTAGTTTGGACCAGAAAAAAACAAGCCAGTATTATTTAATACAAGATAAGAATAAAAGTTCCTGTATAAATTGGTTTTAGGTGTGAATTTTGTGCTGAGAAGTGAAGTGATCCTGAAAATAACTTCCTGAGGACTTTCTCCATCCATGTAAATGAGCTGAAGTGTGGTTTAGGCTACAGGGAGCCTAACTGGGGAGAATGCAAAAAGGGGAGACGTTAGCTACAATGCAGTGGCTGGAATTCGTTTTCTTTTTGAATTCAGGTGAAAAGATGTCAAAAATGGTGTCTTTTTAGAACAGAAAGGACACAGACGGTTCTGACCTGTGTCAATGCAGCCTGTTTTATTTCCTAAAAAAAAAAAAAGCCATGTCAAACAAAGTTCATTATGTGTAATTAGCATAGTAATTGCAGCGGTAACTCTGTGAAACTTCAAATTCACAAATGTACTGCATTAAAGTTAGAGATATACAGAACCAATAGGACTTATACCACATGGATTAAAAGCTAGCTAATTACTATTTTTCCATCAATAACTGTTAAGAATTGATACATTGAAGACAGATGGAAGTTTTAAGTAGAGTTCTAGCATTTGCTTTTGCTTGTCGTCCACACATTCAATCAAACTTCTTTGTCGAGAAGCTTGGCAGATACTGAAGTTTGTCAGAGAGCAGTTGTCAAGGACTGTTAATAGAGAGCCATCTGATAGATGACTGACTATGTAAGTGCTTACAACACAGAACTGTACTTCCAGAAACAGAGGATGTTAGCTGTGTGTAAGGGAACTCTTTGCAAACACAGGATTTAAATAGACTTTAGGTCAGAGTGACTGATGTAACATCATGACTGATGTAGCAAGAAGGTTTGACAGTATCTTTTGTATTAAAAAAAAATAATTAGATAAGGGGAAAAGATTGTCCAGATACACCATTGGAAGCACTGGCAGCAAAACTTGAGGGTATGCCAAGATATAAAGCAAAATTCTAA
Organism: Megaceryle maxima; assembly: GCA_024605025.1. NCBI lineage: Eukaryota > Metazoa > Chordata > Aves > Coraciiformes > Cerylidae > Megaceryle > Megaceryle maxima. The sequence goes on along the minus strand of JANHGN010023081.1, from coordinate 296 downwards.
TTTCTGGAAAGCTTGCCTTGCTGTATGAAGCATGGATTGAAGCTTACTGAGCTCATCAGAGAGGAAGTTAGTTGAGGGGTAACTTGGTCATATTACATGATGAGTAGAAAAAGATAATTATAATAGAGGTCTCTAGGGTCTAGCTGAACAAGATCCAGTGGCTGGAAGGTAAATTAAAAAATAAATCCCTGAAATGGGAAGTAATAAGGAAATATTCAGAAACTAGCAAAAGTTACCATTGGAAAAGGTTGTCTAAGGATGTGATAATTTCTCACTCTCTCAGACTCTTGATTTAG